>JAJVSH010000051.1:170455-312923 GCA_021460005.1 Tetramorium alpestre
TATATATATATACACACACATGTTATTTTAGAGTCTAACAGTTAGACCACATGCAAACTGATATGATGAAATTTTAGCTTATTTTTAATATACTAAGATATTTCACAAATGCGAAAGTGCATACGGTTATACGAATCTCATTTCTGAATCTACGAATTTGTAATTGAACTGCAGTATTAACGTGCGATTACCTTGGTAACTAAGAACTCAAAATGTAGTCATTGATTTTACACAACAAAAGATATATGTATATATGATCTGTATGCATTACGGCGTTAATTTAAGAAAAAGTTTTTTGAATATGACGATATTGTCATAAAGAAATCGATATTTTAATATTTATCTGCTTTAAAAATTCTATTTTATATAGTTTTATTTTTATAAAAGAGTGCATTACTCATTAAACATGTCACATATTTTTTCTTCCTTTTTTTTTTAGATTTGGGCTGTGTTTTGATATTCGTCATCAGTACCGAAAATTTATAATTTGTCACTTATGGATTTTCAGTACCAACAGTAAATATCGGAATACATCTTATATATATTATTAAACTTCAATTTCATAACAAGTATTTTCGAAGCTAAAAGTGAAAAATATGAGAGATAATGTGATAAACAATTCCGTTTTATTTTAAACTATTCATATTGGCTATCGAAATAGTAAAACCATGACTGCTGATACTGAATTATAACTGTTATTTATTTTACTTTACTAATTCAATTTTGTGTAAATTGGGGATAACATATATCAAAGTAATAATAAAAAAAGTAAACTATCTCTAGTGTTATCTTCTATACCCAATTATTATCATAAATTGCTGCGCGCGTTCATTGCATGGTACATATCTATATACCACATAGGATGCATAATTTAAAGAAATTTTTATTATACAAATGATAGTAATATACAAGTACATATACTTTCTAGCTTCGTCGATTTCCGATTTCGTAAAAATTGCTATTATATTAATATATTGCATTTATTATATATTTATATTCCATATACACACCATAAACCAAAAAGCTCCTGTTGCACCAGTAAATACTCCTAATGCTCGAAATTATTTTAATGCCCGAGATTCTTTGTGAACAATCCACTCTTCCTATTCTGAAGAGTATGCTCGTTGATCTAATAAAGATTCCTAAAGTATTAGTTAGAATTTATTTTGAATAATTACATGTAAATAGTTTTATAATATAACATTCGAGGGCCATATAATTAAGAATGTAACATACTATAGACTATTCAAACAATAGGAATAAATAGCAAATATGTAAATTAACAGAACAGTTATTGATTTTCTCCTTTATTGCGCTAAGTCTCCCTTTCTTCTAAGGCAGATATTTCGTTCTCGGAAGTATTCTATTAACAATCGTGGTGCATTAGGAATTCTCTGGCTGATAGCGTCGGTCCATGTGTAAGCTGACAGCATCGATTCATGTGTAATATTATTCTGAAGCGCTTTAAATGAGCCTTAAATTTTTTTTGTATGGCCCCTGATAAGATGTACTTATTAAGTGTCGTTAATTTTCTAAATGGCAAATCACACCTGGATATTCTTCCTTCTAACCGAAAGGATAGGTATATATATACGTGTGTGTGTGAATGTATGTATATATGTATAAATAAAAGGGATGACACGTTATTGTATGCTTTTTATCTTGAGTAAAAATTTTCAGCGCATGTTTCGACAGCAATAACTTTTAGGATCTCTATATAACATTGATAATATCAAATTACCTAAAAATTGTATCAAATAACACATATGTATTCTAATATTAAGAATGTCTTATTTTGCAAGATAGTGCAACGCAATATCATAACAAAACTATTTGTTCACCGAACTGAGTTTGGAAACTACACATTTTATAGAGTCGAGAGATTAATCTTTCATTGGCTTTTTTCTTTATTATTTTATCTCTGAACTCTAGACATGAATTTATTAAATTGCTACTAGACAGTAATTGGCCGTGTAGTAACAAATTTATAATAATTATTCCTACAAACTAATCAGATTTTTCTAATGCTGCATAATTCTTACTATGCTCAGGCTTTGGATATTAGTGAAGTAAAATAGTCAATAATTCTGAACTATCTCTAAGTTATTATACTCTAATGCTGAAAAGTGAAATAGCTTATTTATTTAATAAACAAATATATTTTTATTATATATGTAAAAAAAATTTAGAATTTTCCTTTCTGAAACTTATATTGTCTTTTTGGAGCGATTTTTTCCCTTGCCTATATATCTTTCTCTCTTATTATCAAAACTGCCATGAAACAATATTTTCTATTAGTCCTCAAGAAACTTTTCGTGTATACGTAATTCGTTATTGTATTTTTTTTATATTTGTATTAGTATTTTTGTATCTTTTCTTTATAGCATATTAGTATATGGATATATGGAACACATAAGACGCTCAACATAAGCTGGAATATATCAAACATATTTATGTACATTAAAACTTCGTCAATTAATATCATAACATCACATTTAATAATGAGAAAATGGCTTTTGCTAAAGCTGATGATAAAACGTAATACAATTACATATCTTTTTTTATATGTTTAGAGAGAGTATACGGTACCGTTGAAACATTGTTAAAAAATGTAGAGATTACGTTCACGAAGTTGTACAAATACGTGGCCATAAAGATTGTTAAGTAAAATATCTAATGTCTTCTGGAAAACAGTCGAGTATTTCCAAAGCCTGATTACGATTTTATACAGACGATGCGTTCAACGTTCACACCATTTCTTAAGTGAGATACTTAATATTAATGGTACGGATGCTGAGGAAGTTGTACAAACTTACGTCTGGAAAAATCTCGTGTTATAATCCATGTAGAAGATCATATAACTAAAAACGATTTCTCTAACAGTCTAGTTCGCTAATGTACCATGGAATGTAAACAAGGTGTCAATGCGAATTTACAAATTATTAAGGTGTATCATAACTATTATTTACTCGTAAATTCAATTTGATTCGATAATCA
This sequence comes from Tetramorium alpestre, assembly GCA_021460005.1. Classification (NCBI taxonomy): domain Eukaryota; kingdom Metazoa; phylum Arthropoda; class Insecta; order Hymenoptera; family Formicidae; genus Tetramorium; species Tetramorium alpestre. The sequence continues at coordinate 173,453 of JAJVSH010000051.1, forward strand.
TACACAGACATTTTGAACACTTGTGAAGTTCTATGAATCAATTATGAATCTCAAAGTATATTCTTATTAGTCTTACTCTATGGATTATGCTATGAGAAATGAAACGGTCACGGAAACACTTATCTCATCCGTTTAAAATGTTGTTCTTAACGACCCGATCGTTGCGACCTAATACTAATATGCTTTATTATCCAATACTCACTTAAACAGTAAAAAATATTGGCAGATTCAATGCTGTTACGTTCTTTGTAACATTGTTTCTTCTTCTCCCGTATTTTCTTTTTTTTTGGTTTTTGAGCTCACAATATCAGTAAACCGATAACTCTTTATTGCATTGTTGCCTATATTCTGTGACTTGTGCGTAATCATAATAAGTCCAGTAATTAGATATTATCTCATTTGGATCACCCGTGATCGAGATAAACGGAAAAGATGGGAGTTAATTTAAAAAAAACATATGCGATTTGGAAGACATTATCCAAAAAAGAATTAAATTACAAGAAATTTTTCGGCACAGAATTTGAAATATCAAGAGTATTTACTAACGGAATCTCGCTGTACTACATAAAGCCTCAATGTAGGTATGACAAATTTATGGTAAATTCGTGAATAATCACGAATTAATGCTCACAGGCTATATATATATATATATGAATATCATATAATACACATTAGAGATAGCATTTTGACAACAAGATACTGCAAAGTTAAAAATCTAGCTGCGTTTCGTTAAAAACTTGAGGTACTTTCCGCTCGTGAAACGCAACTCCACTTAAATAACAATTACGTAGATATTAGATATGATCCTGCAAAGGTAAGTTATACAGTATACTAATCCTTGTGAATCCGTGAACCTCGTAATATCATAACTAGATCTTTGTAACTTTTTTGTTTCTTTTTCTTTTTTAAACTTGTACAACTTGTGTGTCTCATCAAACAGTACACTTGTGTGAATATGTTACATGTACAGAGCGATATTAAACTCGCTAGCGTAATATCTATTTAGTAATTATTTCCATGAAATGGGATAAATAGCTAGTATAACAAAAGTTACACCCCTTGGTACCTCGTTTACAATAAATTACTATTCACCTAGTATCGATATTATCGGAACACACCATTAATAGTTGTCTTTAAATCTATTTCTTTTTTTGCCCTTTTGCACATGTGATAATTTTATTTGTAAAAAAGATGTCATCAAATGTATCATTGTCAGTTGTTCGTCTTGATGGGAGCCTCCACATGATAAATTAAAAATAAAATTACAAAGCAAACGTGTATTCTCTGTATATATATATAGCTAATTTGTGAAAAATAAATATTTGCTCATAATTTATGATTACTGGTTAACCACGTAAGGCCCTCGTAAAGCCCGTCTCCTGTTGTGGCACAAGATGGCTGAACGTACCAATTTCTATCTCGTATCCTAGTTAATCCCAGTTTCTCTTGTATTTCGTGCGGTTTCATTGCTAAAGGAAAACAAGTACAGACAAAAATTCGTATATTGTGCTAAGCCATGTAAAGAATATCTGTAGCACATATATACAGTGCGTGACACTACTTATAACACTACTGAAAAATTAAACGATCAATTTACATTCGTAACATAAAGCCATAAATATTACTTACCATCCGGAAGATCTTGTTTATTAGCAAAGATTAAAATTATCGCATCACGCATTTCCCTATCATTTATGATTCGATGAAGTTCTTGGCGGGCTTCGTCGATTCTATCTCGATCTGCACAGTCTACTACAAAAATAAGTCCTTGCGTCCCTGTGTAGTAATGACGCCATAACGGACGTATTTTATCTTGACCGCCTACATCCTGAATAAACAGAAACATATCATTTGATTAAGAATAAACGAGGTTAAGGTTCTTTGGAGAGAATCTTTAAAGATATCCATGAAAGAGCTCGATACTCACCCACACATTAAATTTAACATTCTTATAGGTAACTGTTTCTACATTGAATCCTACAGTTGGTATAGTTGTCACAGACTGTCCTAGTTTAAGTTTATACAATATTGCTGATATAATTTGGTTAAGGAAATCACGTCATAGAGAAGATGAATCGAAACATATCTCACACACATTACATAATGTACAGTATGTACATAATAAGCTATGTCAATTATAATTCTACAGTCAAATTATGAACGTATTGACAATGCAAAAAATCAAATTGAATAAATATAAACATAATAAATGTATACTTATAAAATATAAGAATTCGTATTTGCAGCGTCGCAAAGGATACTAGTTTTTCCCGCCGCATCCAGTCCTAACATGAGAATACGCATCTCCTTGTTGCCAAAGATCTTTGACAACAACTTGCCCATTTTGCCAGCTGTGTTCTAGGCACCCGGCACCTGTACGTCACAAAATGCACGTATATTAACGGTTCATTAGAACTTCAATCTGTTAAACTTATCTAACAATGTCGCCATTCTGACAGATCTCGAGGCGCTTCTATTATTATCGAAACCATAACAATATGATATATTCAATAAGGAATATATTCAACGAAACTCCAACGAAAGTCCGACTAAACATCAAGTCTATGGATATCCTAGAGAGATCTCGCGAACACGCGAAAACAACCGACCGGTCCGTCGCGAAGAGACGCGAGAGAAAGAAAAAAAAAATACGCGCGGCTCACCGCAATCAACGTGTCAGGCTCGGCGGAAATCGACGTGAAGATCGTTTAAAGCCCACGTTTAAATCCCACGCCTTGTCCGCGTTATCGCGTCCGATATCGCGCGGCATCGATCGACGGTTACCTCGGCGTTCTAACCTCCGCTACGAATCATTCATCGCGGTCGGGCGGGCGTTGGGGACGATCTGCGGGCGGGACGCGACCTCAGGAACGCGGATAAACAGAGACGAGGAAGCGGCCAACACTTGTCCTAACCTATCTGCTCGCGCGAACATCATCGGCCGCCGCCGCACAAGGTGCAGTCCTCGGTACGGCGTTTGCTCCTTTTAGCTGCACTTTCTGCATTCAAAATAGATCGTCTCATTTACGCCCTTTGCATTTTCCCCCGCTTTCTCCCGCTAGTGCGGGAGAAAGAATTCAACCATTATTTGTTTGACTGCTTTAAAAAAATATTGATAATGCGAATAATATATTATTGATACGTGTAAACATTTAATAAGGCAAATGGACATACGATTTGCGAGACAATATTTAAACTGCTTAAAAAATCTTTAATATGTAATTCACATTGCTTTTACTTATATATAATTGCATATAAAAATCTTGAAATGTACCTGAATTTATTTTCTCCGTCTCATATAAGGCGAATTAATAACTTTTATTAATTATGTTTTCATTTTTTCGAAAAAAGTTTTAAATTAATAGTTTGATTATTGATCTAGAAATGGAAGTTTAAGTTTGACAAATTCGCGCGTCGATAACGCGACTTTTTAAATAAAATCTTAAATATATATTTTTTTTTAAATAGAAATTCTTTTGATAATTCACGGAATAATCGCGATCTTGTATATTTATTATTTTATTTAGTGTCTAGTCAAAATTGTAATTAATGAAAACCAAATCACACCGCTCGCTACATCTCTCATATTTTATATAATTTTTTTTTATTTACATTCCCGATCGCTTTTGATATTTGACATGAAATAGGTGCACATACGATCAAGCTACGAGGAAGCGAGGAGAAGAAAGGAGGGAGCGCGGAGCAAAACTTATTTAAAAATTTATTTTGAATGCAGGAGTGTAACGAGTGCAGCTGAACACACCTAACGGAACGCGCGCGTATTGTTCGAGCCGCAGAGACGGACGTGCCGAGGTGCAGAGAGTGCAGAACGTGTAACGAACAAACGGTATACACCGTCTTGCCGCGCCGCGCGAAACGGAAAGGCGTGTTCGTGTGTGGGCGACGAGACGGGGTCGGACTTTTTATCGGGGGCTAATTCGCCCGACATTCGCACGGGATCGCGATATACCAGGCCGCGAGAGGGGCAGATAGTCGTAAAGGGAGACGAGAAAAGGGAAGAGAGGATTCGCTAGCGTTCGACAACGTTCGCGGAGCGATCGATCGTCCGGCGACGGAAACGTCTCTCGTCCCCCGTGACATCCCATCGACAATTCACTCACGAGGGACACTCGTCTCTCGTTCGAATGCCTCGAGAGCGGGCGGCACGCGGCCGGGAGGAGGGGTGGGGCAGAGGGAGGGGGCCGAAGCGCGGACAACTCACCGAGTAGCATCTGCAGAGTAGAGCGAGCGTCTGACCGTTGACAATGCTGCACGGGCACATCACAATTACGCTGCGCATAGCTCCCCGCAAGTCGGCCTTAACGGTTACCGTCCCGTGCGCCTCGCGAAAGCGTTATTTCATCGCCAGGCGTGTCGGCATTGCCGTCGTCACGTCCCTCCGTAAATCACGGGACGCGCATGCATCGGCGGCGACGGGCGCGCTCGCGGACGCCGCCACGGTCGAGCGACACGTCGCGCCATCGCGCACCGTCCCGCGGAACTAACTGCGCGTGCCCGGTAGATAATAATGCCGTCCGTCCCTTCTGCACTTTCTCCGCGCGAGGAGTGCACGGAGTATACGGGGTGTTCAGAAAATTCTAGAAATGTGATTAGCAAGGGAGAAATATTCAAATATTTCAAATTGGTTTCTCTTCGTTCTATTTTACTGCTTTATTCGCACGATTTTCCAGAACGATCCAAGGGATCTTGAAAGTATTGCACGTGCTGTATCTATAAATGTTGCTCGAAGGGAGAAGGAAAATAAAGGATCGCGAAATATAGAAAGCGCGACTAAAGCGAACGTCTGTCAACTTTTGTAAACTTTTTGCTCTCGAAACGGAGAATAGATAGTCTATTCACTTGAAAGCATATAAATAGTACTTATGTAGATAGTATATCCAGTGCCGTCGGAAATGCAAAGAGAGAAAGAGAATATACATAGTAGTACATTCTGGATTTAAAAAAAAAAAGAAGCAAATGACAGGCGGAGTTTAGAAAGCGTGCACGACTACAGATCTATTATTTTTTCCTCGAGAATCCTAAGGAGAGACAATGTACGCAACGTTGTAGCCCCGCGACTTGAAAACGTCTCTATGAACTATTTCGATTCACGCAAGTCACGCAGAAAATGAGCGTAACGAAACGAGATTTCCTCGCCGCTAAAAATTCGCCACGGATAATGATTTTTGTACGAAATATCAGATCCCCATTGTTTTGACAAACGAATCAAAAGCAGCCGCGAGAAAAGCTTTTCTCTAAAGCTGACGCATTCTTTTCGCGGACGCGGTTTCTGCCAATTCTATTAATTCCCCGAGAGAAAATTTCAGGTGGAAAATATATCAGCTCGCCAACATTCCTTCGAAAGTGCGACGGCATTTTGAAAATCTGCAAATGGGATTTCGTCACCGGCAACGCGACTCGACGTAAACCCGCGGGCAAACAATGGCGCGAGTTTTTCGCCACGTCGCTGAAAAGTTTCGTGACGCTCGCGGAGAATTTCTATGTGGCGTGATACGGCGTGGGCGCCGACACCTCGTTTTATCTGACGCGAAACGAGACGCGGCGCGCCGGAGGAAGGGACGAGGAAGGGATGCTACTCGCGCTCCTTGTTACTCCAGATTGGACGTGGCCGATCTTTCGCGCGCCGCAGACTGTTCGCGCTGTATTATTCTCCGGACCGGAGCGCGGTGCCCATATACCACCTCCGCGCGCGCGGAGTCATGCGACGGCGCCAACATTCCTGTCGTTTAACGACGTGCGTGCGTGCGGCCGTAAAACCGTACGTTCGGATCGGCGGCGGCGGCGGCGGCGGCGGCGCTTAACGTGTCCTATGGACATGTGGGTTTGTGCGCTACGTAAGAACGTAGGCACCGTCGCGGACTTAAATTAGACGTACGTCTTTCCGTGCGTGTCACCTGAAGAGAGTGAGAGAGAGAGAAGAAGAACGCTACTTGCCGCTATTTAAATGAATAGCGTGCGCGCACGTTATGGGCGCTCGCGCGCGCGGCTAGTAAATGCATTCAGGAATGCCGCATAATCAGCCATTAATTCACGCCGGATGGTCGTTAATGCAAATACGATAAGCCCGGCCTCTCCTCTCTCGCGACGACGACGGCGGCGGCGGCGGCGGCGGCGGCCGAGAGAAAAAGTCGGCACCTTTCCCCGGTCTCGGTAAACACTACGTGCCGTTTGATATTTAAATTTCACGGCGTTTGCCGATTAGAATTTATGATAATCGTATGTTAATCGCGGCGCCGCGACGGTCGCAATATCCGCGACACCGCGACGGATTCGCCGCGCGCGCGTGCACGCAGGAGAGATATCGAAAAACGCGAGAGATACGGCCGGCGTGGAAAAAGAGGACGCGACGAGATAGCCTGTCATGCGATTGCGACGGAAGAAATATGACTGCTTGATCTCGGAGATCAGGGTGTTTCCCGGTACGACAGGTCGAGGGTACGTTACGTTCGTCGGTATGTTCTGCGCGCCGAGGCGAGCCGCGCTTCCTCGTGCGCGGCTGGCTGTAATTTACAGAACGCGCGTGAGACGCACGCTCCGGTTAAATTCCGTCGGAAAGAACGACGGAGAAAAAGAGAGAAGGAGAAACTGAGAGAGAGAGAGAGAAGTTGCTGGAGCCATAATAACGACCGAATGTGTGGGACGCGAATAATACTTCCTCGTGCTCACACCTACACGGCAATCTACGCGGGCGACGCGCGTAAACTCCTACGACAAATAAGCACGTGCACGGAAGGACGGGAGGGGACGACCGGCGTCGTCCAGATTCGCGAAGAAATCGAACAAGACGGAAAGGAACGACGCGGTCTCGTCTTCTCTTCTTTTCTTCCTTCTTTTCCTTTCTTTTCCAAGATAAAGTCGCGCCGTGTCGACGGCTCGCCTCACGCCTCTACGCGCCGGCGGGAGAAAGAGCCGAGAGAACGGAAAGGAGATGGGAAGATGAGATCGAGTCGGTTGGTCGTTCAACCAAGCCAGTTACTACACGCCGCGGTGTCGCGCGATCCGGTCAGTTTGGTAAGGAACGCCACAGCCCCGAGGAGCTGGGCTCGTGGGAGAAGACGCGAAAGAGGCCGCGCGACAAAGGAGAAAGAAAGAGAGAGAGATAAAGCGTAAATAGATAAAGCGTTTATTAATATTCTAGGACAAAAGCCCTCTAAGAACACTGGGATATTAAGCGTGGAGCACGCGGTATTTTGAGATGAGCCGAGTATAAAGGCAGCAAGAGTGAAAAATAATGACGTGAGTTATAAACCGTGAGAAGAAGACAAAGATAACACGAATGAGGGAGAGAGAGAGAGAGAGAGAAAGAGAGCGAGAAAAAGGTAGAGGACGACAGAGGGGACGGGGGAATAAGAGAGCTAGTACCGACGACGACGTAGGACGGATAATGCCTTCCCGGCGCGTGTAATGTACACGGCCGGCGGCGGCCGTCGGCGCCGGCGCCTGCACACGGTCCCGCCGACGAGAGACTGTGTATTTATAGTGTAATATTATTATAGTCTGTTTACGCGACATGACACATATTCCTCGCCGATACGCCTGCCGTGAGAAATCTGTATAGCGCCCGCTCAAAGGATGACGCCAAATCTGCCCGATCTCGAAAATGTGTAATAACAAAGACACGAGACGCGAAACACTCGGGCGCATTATGCGAGGACTCCGCAACGGGATTCGCGAAGAAAGTTAAAATGTTGGAGTTCTTCCAAGTATTGAAGAATTTTTCGTCGAGTTAAAAATCTTTAGACCTTCAACTTTTCTGCGTCTTTCAATTCCGACAAAATAAATAAAAAAAATCATCTTGCGTATTTTAAATGTTTTGCAAATTATAGATAATTGAAGATAAATTATCGCGCAAAAGAGATGTTTGGATAATGCATTGATTCGTGTCAGGCGAAACTTTCGAATCTCGGATAATCTTTCGAGAATTGTCCATGACGTATACAATGTAGCGACGAGACGGATGGAGGTGTTCGATCAAAAGCGAAAGAATGTCGCGCCGAGCTATTATTCGAGCCGCATTCCGAGACTCGGTTCCAAACACTTATGAATGACATGTAACATGGGGAAATTATAAAGGGGACATTTTTTGAGACGATTAACAATCCGACTTTGACACGCTGGTTTCCGTTACCGAGAAAATTCACGAGATTTATCACAAAGAAGATACCGTCAGGTTCACCTAAAAGTATTATTAAATAAAATGTATTTCTACCTAGCTTATATATGTATATGACCGTCGACAGGAGTCCCGAGCAGATGTCCCGAGAAAGGCGCCACATCCATCGGCACCTCGTCGCAGGGATGGTAAGCTTTCTCGACTGCATTTCTATGGGAGTTATATCATGGATTTGCGTGTCTCGGCACGGTAGTCAAAATTCGTGTTTGGTCACAGGGCCTCTTAGAAAGGTTCTAATGGCATACAGAAGAGTAGTAGCATCGGGAAACGTGACTTTATGTCCGGCGCCAGGATTACGCCGAGAAGACTGAGGGCTGAGGCCAATATGGTGAGAAGCGCCGGCGCAGCGTCGCGATAACTTCATTCAGCTCAGGAGGTTGCAAGGAGCCCGTCCTTAGGTTTCTCGCAGAGATAGACGTATTGTCTCCGTGACGAATGGATACCGCGGCGCGGCAGTTCGGCGCCGGAAAGAAGGGCGCCCGTTCGTTCCGCAGGAACCCGCCGGAGCCGGACGTCGGCGAGGACCGGTGTCCATGATTCCCAAGTCCAAGGCTCCGCTGATCGTCTCGTACGAGATACTGGCACACGCACTAGGCTTCACCTAAATATAGGCACACAATACGTGTCTCTCCTTTGATTATTTATAACGCGCGGCGGGTGCGAGGATCTCTCTGATCGGCAGCAGAAATCTTTTTAAGAACGCGAACGGATATTCCGCTTCTTCACGATTGGAAACAAGTGCCGCGGGATTGACGTGAGGCGACGAAGACTTCGCGGCGAGACACTCCTCTCTCTCTCTCTCTTTTGCGGTGTATAGGACATGCTCTCGATATATCGCTGTCTGAGGTCGAGGTGACCTTAGGTTTAATTTAAGGCGACGATACGACGCGATGCGCGTCCGCTCGCGTTCAAAAAACACGCGCTTCGTTATAGCGCGTTAGTGGTATTATCTCGCCGACCGATCGTTTACGGTCGCTGTCTATTGCCCCATTAATCTTCGAACGTAAACGACAACGACCGTTGGCGATGTTCTTGAGTAAATGAAGTAAACGTAGTCGCGAGGACGAGGATACCGCGCGCGCGCGCGCTTTCACTTTCGTCATAATTAATTAACGCAGCGCGCGAGATACGGCGCTATCGCGCGCGCTTGTTATAAATGTGTACTTATCCGTGGCAGTTTAGATTTCGCAAAGGCGACCGGCGTCGTCGAAGAAGTCGCGAACTTGGCGCAATTGTTGAGACACAAGTATTTCATCACGCGCACTTCCGTTTATCAAATGCTGATTGAACTATATTTTTCGATAATATAATATATAATCTGTCTCCTTGTAGCGCACACACACGCACGAGAGATGTCACATTAGATGCGCGACCGTTATTGAAGCAGAAAATTTTTCGCGCCGGCAGAAGAAGCTCGCCGTGCACATTTATTGTTTATAAAAATTATGTAGCTCGTCGCTGTATCTCCGTATCGTCTTTGTGTAAATAACGCGCAGATCACGATGTTTATATAAAGTCGAGTTTAAAGTTAACGATGCCAACGAACGTTGATTGCGTCTGTTTCTTGCATGTACGTACGTGTGCACTTGTACACACGTGTATACATATACGGCTTTACTTTTATCGCCCGCGACGGTGCTCTTACGTCTGTATGTACACATTTATGCATACGCGTACGCGCGCGCGTACAAGTACATAATACCGCACATCAGTATCAGTACAATATAAATATAGTATAAATTTTTATACACATCACAGAACTGGTAATTGTAAACCTGTAATTATGTTAATTATGTAGGAATAATTATTAGCTTCGTGTTACATCTCTTATGGGATGACGCGTGGTTTTGTGCTAATGCGAATGATTAGTAACGGTAGGGTCTTGAGCCTTCAAATCCCAGTTGGTCCCTCATCCCGCATACATCCTACTTTCAGCAGAAAGGCACAAAAGAACTTTTTATGTCTAGATGACATTAGGGATTATTATACCTAGCCATTCATCTTATACTATTATTTTCGAGATCATTTTCCAAGTAAAACAGAATGGCGTGATAATATTAAAGTGATGACAAAGTCAAAATGACGAAAATATGATTACAAAATTGACATTTTAATCGTAATTAATTATTTTTTGTCATTTTGACATCATTTGAGGTCACTTTGACATTATCACGACTTTCTGTTCTATCCGGGTTCCTAGAGCGTCTTGCGTCGTACGTTCCTCAGAATTGTTATTGAATTCTAGAGTCCAACTGATGTCGGCCGACAAACAATTTAATCGTAACGGTCAAGACGCGCAAATAACGTGCGGGGGAATGGATGCCGAATAACTCGCTTGTCCCATGCGCATTAACGAACGTTCAGTTTACGATTTCAGTTTCTAAAGATCCCTCGTCCGGCGGTTAGCCCGGACGACTAAACGCGTCAATAACAATACCAAAGCATCTCTGCATTCCAACCGTAGTGACTGCGTGACGTGAGTCACGGTCGGAATGAGTATTGTCCGAGGATCTTTGTTGCAAGGTAGTTTGACTTCATTCATGCGACGGGGTTTCTCTTTGCCCAGCATGCCCCGAGGGTGAGCATTATTGTTAAATAACCGAATGGGAGGCAGTCGATGATGACGACAGACGATGGCGGCGGCGGCGGCGGCGGTGACGACGTCGTCGTCGGCGGGCTGAATTCGATGAAGCGTTACATCCGTTGCCTTGAATAAAACCACTTTTACTTTTTCTCTTCATTTCTTCCCGTCCGTCCCGCCGGACATCTCGCGACTCGCGGCGGAGCGCTAGACCGCGCCGAGAGAGAATCTATTAGATTTGTCATTCTCGATTATGAATAGTCCGACGCGGACCAGGCCACATCCTTTCAAGCCGATCTCATAAGCCTCTCCTTTCTCTCCCTTTCTTCCGTCTCCTTCTCCGCCCTGGCGTTCCTCGCGCTCCGCGCGCCCGTTTCGCTCACGTTCCGCGCGCTCTTTTTCACGCACGCGGCGGAGCGCCGTACCTGTGTTGTCGTCGTCGTCGTCGTCGTCGTCGTCGTCGTGTGAAAACGACGCAAGATGCACCGTCAGAATTCCATCGTAAAATCCTACAATAGAGACTGATGATCCTGCGAGACGGTCGCGATTTCTTCTTATTTCCGCCGTACCGGGCACCGTACAATGACGACTTAAATCGCCGGCGAAATTGGGAGTCGCGCCTCCTCCTCGATCCACGTCCGATGCGCTCTTTTATTTTCTCCTTTCCTTCCTTCCTTTCTCTCCCGTCCTCACCTTCCTTTTTCCTCTCCTTTTATTTCGCGATCGGAGATATGCCGAATGAAGGCGGAGAGGGTGGAGTTTTGTACGTCGCACAGTGGGGCCGATTCGCGAAAAGCTGGTCAAAAGTCGAAAAATGAAGTTTTAATTTATGGGATTTAAAGTACATAGATATTTAGAGTAATGTTCAAAGAATATGTAACGGCACTTTATAAGGGCTAATTAAGTATACATGGCAGGTATAAGCCAGTACAAAAGGGACCTTCGCACGAGTAACAGCTCGAGCGTCCGAGCTCATGTTCAAGCGTCATATTCAAAAATTCGTAGAAAATCGTAAAGTTAATCTTTTTTAATTCTACAAAATGGATGTTTTAAATGGAAAAGAGTAGTTTATTATCGTATTTGTCAAAAATTATAACAAATATAGATAAATTAACAATTACACAGTGTTTAAAGTGTAAAAAAATAAAAACTTGTGTGCAATCGTTTCAGAAAAATAGAGAAAAGTTAATATATCCCGCAATATCCCGCGGTGAAACAAATTTTAAATTAAAGTTTATATTATTACGTAACAAAATTTGCAAACACTAGCTGCAGCTAGCTGCATCTACGTTTTTAATGTACATTTGTATTTAAAACCTTTCACATTCACNAAAACCTATATTCCACGTTTCACATAAATTAAATAAAAATAACGGTTTATAGATATGCTTTTTAGTATTTTGTAGCCGCCATTTTGTTTTTTTTTATTTTGAATTCAGATTACTAACCAGCGACTTCGAAAACCTATGTGTACAAAATTACACATAAAATCATAAAAAATTATGGTTTATAGATATGCTTTTTAGTATTNTATAGCCGCCATTTTGTTTTTTTTATTTTGACTTGAAATTCGTTATCAGCGACCCCAAAAACCCCTATATACCAAGTTTCAGGTAAATATCTTAATTTTTCGACTTTTGACCAGCTTTTCGGGAATCGGCCCCACTGTGCGTCGGGTGGGATAAATGGACGGGGCCCTAACGGCGTGGGAGTGCTAACATCTCGGTCTCGTCATCAGATGCGCACCGGCGATAAAAGCGGCGCCGCGCCACGTCGCGCGCAGGGGTGGCAGGGGGCGCGAAGATACCTCCTCTCTCTCTCACCTTTTTTTTTTCCTTTCCTCTCCCTTCGTCGTCCTCGGCCCCGAGAATCGTCACACCGACGCGACCGCACATTCGTAGAACTCTCCCGAGTGATCTTTTCTTCAAAATAGGTTTAACGCCACGACATCTATCCAATTAGTCGGCGAGAATAATAATTCGAGGGCGCGACGAATGGAAACGTGAAGACCATCCATAAAGAGGGGGGGAGGGGGGCCCGTCGGATCGAGACGCGGGACCCTTGCAACCGTCAACAAAAATCTGCCGTAAAATTCGTTTCAAGGCGGAAGATATTTTTCTTAGAAAACGTATACCGCGAACGAACGTCGTCCACGACGAATGTGCATCCGGCTTAATGCCTCGCTCTGCAGGACGAAGAATGCCAGCAGGTATCTCACATGGAATCTGCGAAAGCGCCGTCTCCTCTCCTCGCCTTCAAACGCAAGAACGACGGCGTTGCCTCAGCCTCACCTCTCGTCATTTTTCTTTTCTCACCTTGAGGGGTCCCACATACTCGCAGCGAGCTCGCACCGCTTCCCCCCTCGTAGGTACGGCCTCCTTTCGCACCTAATCCGATATTTTCGAAATTGAGCGAGTGAGACTGAGATGTACGCTGTAAACTCCTATGGGTTGCCACTGCTCCTACTCAATATTCGGTTAATTTATCTAATTTAACTTCCCTGTTAAATGTTTTAGTCAAAATTAATGAAATATTGAGTAGAAGCAGTAGGCGACCTATACTGTAAAAAATTTATGTAAAATGACATCTATTATAGTGGGTAATTTTGAGACCTACTTTAAATTGTAAATTTACACCTAAAAACTGTAAATTTTTGCGTGTTTTTAACTCAACATATAAATTTTGCAAAAATTTTCTAAATTGTTTTTCTTTGCGCATTGTAAAAAAATTTACAAATAAAAAAGTTATTTTTATTTATGTACTGTAAAATTAGAGAAACACGCAAAAATTTATGTGAAATTACACCTATTATAATGGGTCTTAAAATTACATGTAATTTTACATAAATTTCTTACTGTGATGGAATAGTTAAAAATAACTGAAACTGAGTATATAATTTCACACTACGAGTTTAACAGTGTAGAGGAGAGAAAAAAAGAAATCACGTCAAGGCGCGTCAAGGCGAGGATTGTTACACAGAAGCCTTTTGTCTGTTACTCAACGAGCGAAAAGTCGAGGAAAAAAAAAAACAGTGCCGCGATCTTATTCCGTCCGGCTATAATCGCAAACTTTAAGTATGCGCGTGACGTCGCCGAGGCGGATTTGCATTGCGCGCGCGGTGAGCTTATTTAACGCCTACGTCACTTCGACATGCCGTGAATCGACGAATTTGATTAAGATTATCGCGCGTCGGCGTCCTGTTCATCTCCATTCATAACACTCGAACCATTGATGCGTCGTTACCGATATTTATCGCCGCCGTTTTTTCCGCTTCTTCGAAGTTCCCATTCGCGTCCACTCGCGCGTTTATATCGGAATCTGTCGCGACTTTACGACTCCGAGGGAAATAGCGAGTGAGTCCAAGTTGTAGGCGTCGATTTTTAAGATTCTTACAATAAGAGGTCCTCTTGGTCGTCAAAGTCGGGACGAGAAATGTCATCGCGCGCGTGATCGGGACGGTATTTTCACTCCTTGTCTGTTTGATCCGGTCGCGCCAAGAATAGGGCGGTTCGACCGTATATAAAGCGTTAAACATTCTCTCTGCCGGGTATACTACACCGCGCAACGAGCATGTAAAGCGTCTTCCGCCGGGTGGATTTAACACGCTATTACTGTATAAACTTAATCCCCTGGCGCTGCACAAATTTTACAAGACTGCAGGTGTGACTGCTTGCGCCGTTGGCGAAATTTAGATGCTTGCGCGGCCAAGATATTTCTTGTTGCGTAGCGCACCGAAATAAGAAGCGGAGGAAGAGGATGCTGATGCACGATCGGCGCGTTCCCGATCTCCGGTGTTTTTATTCCTTCCGCGCGCGAGCAGCTCTCTCTCTCTCTCTGTCTCTCTCCCTCTCGAAACTCCACACAAGAGGGTAATTGCGGCGGAGTCCGTTAAAAAGATTCGCTCGCTTTCCGCCGGATATCTCGGCGTTTCGCCGGCAGCGTAGCCGATAGCGATGCATCCGTCGCATCGACTCTGGCCAGGTCCGACTCGGCTCGGCTCGGCTCGGCCTGACTTGAAACTCGGTGTAGTGGGGCCGATCGGCAACGCACGTTGTTGCTCTCACATCGCCGGGCGATTCGATTCGTTACACCCGCTATACACCCACCGCACCGCCGCGGTATACGCGGATCGAGGTAACACGCCGGACGACACGAGTTCTCTCGATTAACCCTTGCTCGCGCGCCGCGAGACGTACAACCGGAGGGGGGCCCCGGGCCCCAGTCGGCGGCCGGCGCGCTCTCGGCTGTCGCCCATAAAAGCGACGGAGCCGAGCGGCCTGCGGGCAGTTGTCATTGCAGACCTACCGGAAGCGGTTATCTTGGGGAGAGCGCCACGCCGAGAAAAGCCTCACCTTCCATTGCATGCCGCTCGCGGGTACGTTGACGAGGAGATAACGGAGCGCGTTCGTGCGGTGATAATCGCCCGGATCATTTTTTTTGGATCAAGCCCGTTTACGGGAAAGGATCGCTCAGAGAAAGAAAGAGAGAGAGAGAGAGAGAGAGAGAAAGAGAGCGCGCGGTATAGCACGTGGCTGCAGACTATTATAAGAGAGAAGCGGGCGCGCGACGCCAGACAGAGCGACGCTAACGTTGGCAGAGGCGTCGGTGATCGGGTCGGAGCCGTCGTCCCTCCCTCCCCCGCCGTGCACCGCTGGGGGCCGAGCGGCGCGTACGCCGCAGAGTGGAAAAGCGTTTTATATTAGGCGTGACGCGCGCGCGGATCGTCGGAATTCGAAGCGGGCCGAAAACTCGGTCGACGCTGTACGACGACGGGCTGCCGGCTTCCCGGTGCGCCGTCCGATCCCGCGATCTCCACTCCTCGCGCGAAGACGCGACGGAGCGCGGCGCGGCCCCGCCGGCGGGAGGATTTCCTCCCACCAGGAGGGAGCGGAGTTGACCAGACGTGGCTCGCGGTCAGTCAGTCAGTCAGTCGGACGTTTGCTATCCGATACGCTTGGCGCGCGCGCTCGCGGTCGGGAAATCAGTGCCGGCACCGCGCCGCACACCGTTGTCAGTCGGACGCGAGAGCCGGCGTAACGGCCGCCGCCGCCGCCGCCGCCGGAGTGGAAGAAGCGGCGAGAAGAGTGTAGTAAGAGACGTCCTACGTAGGCCGCGTCGCGGGTGGCGCGAAACGACGACGAAGAGCGGGAGGAAGAAGCGAGAGACGACGACGACGTTTCTCTTTCTCTCTCTCGGGATCCACTCGACGTAGAGCGGGGCCGTGTATGTACCTACCTATCTACCACCTTATAAAACGCGCGCCGCAGTATCGCACGCTCTCGTGGCCGGCGGTGGTGCGGAGAGGCGCGCGAGGCGTGAGAGAGGAGCGCGCGAATCGAGAGATCGCTCGGAGTAGCGGCCCGGAGTTAGCAAGAGAGAGAAAGAGAGAGAGAGAGAGAGAGAACGCGAGAGAGCGCGAGCGCGGCCGCGCGACCGGGAGGCTTTCTCGCAGTTGTTCGCCTCGCCTCGTACCTTCCGCGCGCCGCCGAACAAGTGCGAGGTAGGTGTCTGTCTGTGTGCGTGCGTGCGTGTGTGCGCGCGCGAGCGCGGTAATGCGGAACGTCCGCGCGTGGATCGTCTCGGACCTACGGTGTACCACCTCGGCGCAACGACACGCCGAATAGAGGCGGAATAGAGACGGCGCGTCTCAGTTTCAAACGCTTTTATACCACGTTCTCTCCCTTTCCTCTTCCCTTCCGCTGTTTTTCTCCGCCGTCGGGCGGCAAGGGGTAGATTACGTGGTGCACGAGACAGTGCGGAAAGGTTTTGTGTGCAGTGAACGGTCGTTAATAGACCAAGTGCCGCGCGGCTTTGGCGACGACGAGGAAGGAGAGCGCGCGCGCGCGCGCGCGCGAGTACGGCAGAACGGGAGAGTGAGAGAGAGAGGAGAGAGAAGTGTCCGGGGGACGGAGAAGGAAGACGCTTGCTATATGCGTAAGGCACCAGCGCGAGTGCCAGGAGCGCGTGCGAGAGAGTAAGCCGGCTGCGAAACGGCAAGAGGGAGAAGAGAGAGAGGATAGGGTGGTCCGCGCGCCGGCGAGAGACCGAGAGTCGCCAAGATGCATCTCCACGGTGGTCTGATGCTGCCGCTCCTATTCATCGTCGCTTCCTGCCCTTTGACGCTGCGCGCGCGAAAAGTCGCACCCCTGATCGAGGACGACTGGGCGAGGAGACCGCATCGGGCCGCCGGTAAGTAACGATCCATAAATCTTGTTTACCTGTTGCCCACCCTAAACACGCCGACGGGCCGTCTATCGACCGGCACGATCTCGGCGAAAGGAAAAAAAGGGTAGTGCACCAGACCAGAGAGGGTAGACCGGACGGAGAGTCAAACGGAAGTCCCGTCTCTCCTTCCGGTCGCCTCAGCGCGGCGCGTTTCTCTCGGTATGCTCCGTCGCCCGGCGATTTTCGCCCGGTTGTCGCCTGGGAGCGGTCTCTTGTCCTTTAAAGGTTAGAGAGGCCGTCGTACGACGGCCTGGCGAACGCTGCGCGGCTCTCCACGTACGGTACGTGTGTTACTCGGACTTCGCGACACCGCCGTTCCGCGTGCGCAACAGTCTTACATAATGAGAAACCGCGCGCGCGAGAGGAAAAGGAAAAATGAAGGAAAAGGAGAGGAAAAAAAAAAGGAGGAAGAGACCCGCGGAGCGCGCGACGGCGGCGACCGAGCGCACCGCCGTGACGTGGCCCTCCTTCTCCTCCTTCTCCTCCCGTCGGCTGATCATAATGCTTTCCTCTGCGGCCCGCGGGATTACGCTTTCACCGTGTAAAACGTGTTCCTCCGTACTCCGCGCCGCGGTGTATCGCTAAAACGTGACCTTCGTCCGCGTCCCCGTGCGCCGCGCCGTCCTCGGCGTCGGCGTTTACTTCGCGAGTCCCCCGACGAGATCGACGTAAGATGACAATCGTTTCGGCGAACGCGCCCGCGCCGTCCTCGTTCTTTTTATTTTTCAAGTGGCAAATTGCTCCCGCATCGTTATCGTTATTAAATCTCCTGCGCTCCTGTTATCTCGATGAGTCTTTAAAATGCAACATGTGTCAGATTTGCTCAACGTCTCACCGTCGTTTACAAAGTAAGCCAGCAGTTTTCCATTTGACAACGTGACGCTCGAGTATCTTTGGGAATTGTTGCATCGTGAGAGAGAGAGAGAGGGCACGAGCGGAGAGAGAAGGACGCGCGTTAGCTCGTTTCTCTTCTTTATAAGGATCTAGCAATGTCCACCGGCTCGCTCGTGCCCTCTTTTTCCCTCCGCCAATTCCATTCTTCTTACACGCGGGGCTTTCGTTGCCCCGTTCTAGTTTATTTCTGTCTTATTTAACTATGTGCCTCCTTTATCGGACGCGCCGTCGCCGATACCGTGGAAGAACGCCCATCGGCGCGGCGTCCACCAGCGTGTGTTTACGTGCTCCCGAGAGAGACGGACGACCCCGAAGGTTTCGCATAATTCGACCTGAACGAATCGCGCGCCGTACGAGGCTGCAATGATAATCGACGAGCGACGCTTTTTTTATCGTGATGGTGTTTTGAAAACAGTAACAGCGATATCGTACGGCATACAAATTCGATCGACCAGTGCGTGTCGCACGTATGTTTGCCGAATAATCAAACGAGCTCAACGCGAATTTCAGTTTGTTGTTGTTCGAGCCACGAATAATTTTCGCGACGTTAAATAAATTTTCTTTCTCGTTTCACACGCTAGAAGCTTCCGGGCGATTTAATTACCGCTGTAACGTCGGGAGACTAGGAGATTTACAGCTGCCTTCCTTTAGAAAATTGTATGTTTAGCTAGCAATGGGGGTCGGAAATTATGCGTTCGAAACTTGCCTCGATTGATTTCTGCCGGTCGTCAGTTTATGCTGCCGACCCTGATATTTTTCCTATACCGTACTCGAATTGTTCTTAATCACACTCGAGTATTAAAAGTAAATTCATTAGCAGGCTTCTCTGATTTAACACGAAGTTGTCCTTCTAAAGAATCAAAGTTCTGCAGGGAGAAAACTCTACATGTTCCTTTCCACGAACGTTCGTAATTTCCGAATAATTATACGAAAGTTTCAAGATTTCTCGAAAATTATTTTTATGAAATAAAATGGGAGAGAACTTTTTATTACGTATGCATTCTCGCCGCGTGTGAATCGAGAAATACCAATTTTTCTTTTTAAAAATCTCTTTTTCGTTCTCAGATTTCCACCTTCTCCCTTCGAATCTCCTTTCCTCGCTCCGAAAGTTGTCACAGAGCACCTGTTAGGCGTTACTGCTGATGCTAATCTCAATTAGTATTTATCGCCATGGTGGCGACAGGGAACGATCAACGAGTCCCTAATATCGTCGGAATAAACGCGCTGCGTCTGCCTTTACTGTCGCGTCTCTGAGGCGCGACGCGTTTCCGTGAAATTTTGTCTCCTTTACTCTCTCGCCAATAATATAACTTCAGTTTAACAACGCACGATAATCGTACACACGCGCGATACCACTGTTGCGAAAGACAGAGAGAGAGAGAGAGAGAGAGAGAGAGAGAGAGAGAAACGGACGAGACGTCGTCCGGGCAGATTTCGTCCGATAAAATCTTCGATCGCCGCATCGATTTCCGGCGTTCAATAATTCACCCGAAGTTCGAGCTTCGAATTCCTGGAAAGCGAGAATGTTTTTGCATTCTTTATTTCGTCGAGACCGGAGAGAATCCTCGCGTTACATCGTGTAAATCAGTTAACAGCACTTTTCAAACGTCGTCGCTTTGAGAACCGGTCCGTCCTTGTGTATAAACATTAATTTTAATACGCGATCAGTCCGAAGGAAATAAGCGACGAGTTTTCGGGAGATCCTATCCAAGAGAACAAGAGAGAGCGAAGGAATCACTATGCGCCTCGTTGTTGCGCCCCGCATTCTCGGATTCGACCAATTTCTACCCAATTTCATACGATGGCAGATTACCTCGGAAACGCGTGTTTAAAAACGCCTGAAAGTTTTACATAAATGGACCTTATTCACGTGCCGGCGGCGCGATCAGAACCCTTTCCTCGCCCTCGCGAGCGCGTCGCTCGATCCTCCGTACAAGATTCGCGGCTAATTGGCTGCAGCCACGAAGACAACGCCGCCGTTGTGCATTAAAGAAGTTTAGTAAGCCAATGCGCCTTTTTTTCCCCCCTTTTAAGTAGGTAAACGACGACGTTGCACATCGCACTCGTAACGCGCGCGACGCGACTCTGCGACGTCATCATGATATATTCCCGCATATAGTCAGATTTATTTAATTTCCGGAGGCGCGGCGTTTGTGTGTGATGTACAATAGAAACAAGAAGGAAGCTCTTAAAGAAAGAAGAAAGAGGAGGAGTGAGCATCCAGATTAGAATTGAAGATATTATTCTTTCTCCTCAATTATTGTCCCTTAAATTAATCGTGTGTTATATTAATTAAATTATATATTCAATTAAAATTAAATAAGATAACGGGGGAAAATTGTGTATAAAAAATGATACGATCAGGCCCGAAGGAAATTATTTTAGACTGGGACATTCGCGTGTTAATTAGAAGCCGACAGTGTCAATCGCTAATGCGAATCAAGCCGAGGATGTTAAATGAGAGAAGAGGCGAACCAGTTTCTGGTCCTTCGGTCTAGCTTCGATCAGTCGGATCGGCTGTTTATGCGGTCACGCGATTTATCGCCTCTTTCCCGCACTCGCGTGCGGGATATACACAGGGATTTCGCTAAAATCGTGGCGGAGTCCGTCTTCGCGCGTCTCTCCTGCTTCTTTGAGAAAGGCTGCACCGCACCGAAGAGAGGATCGTATATATTTAGACGAGCTGCAGACACAAAACGACTTACCACCACCTCCGCGACGCGGACGGCTTCTTCGTTTCTCCTCTTCTTCGTTCTTCCTGAGCTCATTCCTTCTACCCTCTCTCTTTCTCATTGTCGCGTATGCACTTGCACGGGATCTTGTACGGCTAATGCTAATTCAATGTTTCTACAAAGTAAATACGTGTACCGGTACAAAAATATCGCGTTTCTTTCGCAGCCGGGCGATTTAGGGCGATCGCCGATCAAGATATCGCCTTCCATCGATACGATCGATACTCGATTCGCGTTGAGCGGCCGTTAGAGCAGCCGACCGGACAAGGCACGGCAGGATGCACAAAATAGCGCGTATTGCCATTATCCTCAGATGACGTGGGTGCGGTTCGCGCTTTATACGTTTCCTTGTAGCGGACAGCCTTGCCTTACCGCCGTAACCTTGCCGAACGGTCGAGGTGGACACGGCAGAGCTCGAAAGTAATTCCAAGTAATTGTGAATTCGTCGGCGGGACAGCTGAAAATGAAACGTACGCGACGTACGCGCTACGGCGACATGACGCTCGTGTCCTTTCCTTTGCTACGAAGGGGGGAAAGTGAGCTGGGGGAAAATTAATCGGTTGTCCGAGGACACAAAGATATCTCTAGCGGACGCTATAGACGCGACGCATTAACAAGCGCGGGCCCGAGGGAACTTCAAAGTAGAGCTCGCCTTCGTCTACGAGCGCAAAAGTATGACATAGTGCTCCGGCATCTTTTTGTCCCCATATGCTCGCTAGGTTGACACACGTAAGGGAGGACAAGGAGCGATCGCGCGGGTAGGAGCGACAAGACGCAGAGAAGAGGAGCGAGGAGCAAGAAATAGGGTGGAGAGACCTTTCGCTCGGTGGACTTGATGAATCTAAAATTACGAAGGCGTTTATTTGTCGGTTTGCTCTTTTACGCTGCATGCACCCAAGGTCACCAGACGCAACGAGACAAGATTCCTCGTTACGTATGTGCGGCATACGGCCGACGTGCGTATGGATATGAGCTTAACCGTGTATTCGCCGTCCCGTGCGTGCGTACGGCACCACATTAAGGCGCCTTTTTTTTTGTCTCTTCTACCGCCTCTTCTTTCACCGCAGCCTACCACCGGCACACCGCGTGGTATCCCCAGCCCTTTGTATTGAAAAGGGGCATTATTTTTCGATCCCCTTCGGACACGTGCACGTCTGTGCGGATGTAAAATTTATTTCAGCAGCCCGCTAATTTAATGTGTATATAAAATTAATCGACATGTCGGTACGTAATTCAATTGATTTTTACGAATGCTATGCTACGATGGCGCGGGGATAAAAAAAAAAACGTGGGACAAAAACATGCTCATCCGCGTCGTGTATATACGTATATATCTCGTAGGCGGATTTGGTGAATGAACGAGAGACACGGTCTGTTACTGATGTTGCGCGGGAGTTATCAACTCGGCCCGAGTCAAGGTTTCACTTTCTTCCGCTCCGCATCGAGGTCCAACCCACGTCTGGTTTCGGTGAATGGCGAGTCCGCGCGGATGATTCTCACCTTGATTTGCTTCGATATTATTACCGCCAGAAAACGATTGAAAACGTATCTTTCAAAATGCAATCATAGCCTGTGTGTATGAGTGCGTACCCGTCCAGTCGACACGGAGCATCAGTTACATTACATCTCTGTTATAATTTCGCGCCCAACAATATAAATGTAATGTAACAACATGTGTTATATTACATTTACATTGTTGAGCGCAAAATTATAACATAGATGTAATGTTATTGATGCTCCGTGTCGATTGGGCAGTACATATCACAAACATACATTGTTAAACTCGTGTCAAATTATACTCAATTTTTAACTATTCCATAGGTCGCCACTGCTCCTACTCAAGATTTCATTAATTAATTTTGACTAAAACAGGGAAGTTAAATTAGATAAATTAACATATTGAGTAAGACTCGCTCAATCGCTAATTTTATCTCATTGTTTTAGTCAAATTAACCAAATATTGAGTACACGGAGAGAATTTTCTCTTAAAATTTAGTCTAAAAATCATAGTAATCGTGAGATAACTAAAATTTGAAAGATTTTTATAAATTCTCTCTGATTTATTCATATTTATCACAATAAAATCTGTTTAATTAATATTACAATCTGCTTGATAATTTTTATTATAAATAGTTTATAGGTAGTTTATAAAATTTCTGTTGTATATTTCACAATTTCCTATCATTTTTGGTAATATTTAGCAGGTTTTTTTTATTTTTATGTAGTTATCTAGTTATCCCACTCTTATCACCAAACATGTTAAAATTTACGGTAAAAACAATGAAAAATTCTCTCCGTGTAGGAGTAGTGGCAATCCATAGGAATTTACAGTGCAACAATAATATAACGTTAATGTTATAACTTCGTACTCAACAATGTAAATGTGATATAACACATGTTATTATATTACATTTATATTGCTGAGTGCGAAATTACATTGACGTTACATTACTGTTACTTTGTATTACTATGTGCCCTGTAATCATGCTAAAACAATGATATTTATGGAACCCAATATGGACCCGCGCGTCAGGTTTGTCAATGAATCTTTACTTTTTTTGTAATATAAATTGCTAATTTTGCCGTGAAAAGTACAACCGCTCGTCGATATTGCACGTCGCTTTATATTCTCATTTACTAACTTATTAAGTTGAACATTCGCGAGAGTCGTCGTTCGACACGCTTCGTGCGCTCGTCGATATCGATTCGTATCGTTCGTATCGCCCGTATCGCATTCGTATCGCCTTCGTATCGTCTCGCTCGTGAATCCGAGTTGGTTTTATTAGCGGAGACATGCGTGCGCGCTGTTAAACGTTTCGTTCGTTTTCTCCTCTTTGCTTTTCTCTCTCTCTCTCTCTCTCTCTCTCTCTCTCTCTCTATGTTTTTTTTAACTTCTTCCTTTTCGTTTGCGGGACGCGCGCGACTCGTCCTGATTTTACGAGCCGTCATCTCGATTTTATCCTTCGCTTTTCCTCGCGCGAGATAAGATGCGTCATATCGCGGGATCGCGCGGCGCGTTGCTTAACGTTTCGCCGGCCTGCTGAAATAATATTGCGCGTTACGTTTCTCGCGGATGAGTTTAGTCTGGACGGCTGCTCGAGAACGTTACTCTGGCGCCGCTCTATATATAGTAAACCTCGTCCCCGGACCGATCGTTTAAATCATATCGGAACGTTTCGCAGTCGGCGGATCTCGCCGCGGAAACGGAAAAATTTCCTCTCCTCCGATTGCCATCGGTAACGTTTCCCCACTTTCGCGAGGATCACGGGGTATGACGGGGGACTTCGAACGATTAATAAGTCTCGAGTGATTGGAGCCGAGTGATTTCGCGGAACGGCACGTCCCCGGCATAATCACCGCGAAATCTTGTAATTTACGTCATTACCGCGGCAGCGCCGCGCAATTACTGCACGACGCATCGTCAAAATCTTGTGTCCCGGCCGGGCGTACGGCGATTGGTCGTCGCTCGTTATCTATCATCTGCCGCGGGAGTGTTGGAATCATCATCGCGTAAATAGGCTTCCTCGGAAATTTACTTTAAGCAGATGAGAGCTCGCCGAGGTTCTCGAACTTGGTTAAATAGAGGGTTGGGCTCGACGCGCCGCTCCCTCCCCCTCTTCTCTCCGGTCGGAGAGCGTGCACGCGCGGACGACAAACACCAGCTTCTCGGTCGAGGTGCCAAATGCATCTCGGAGCGAGCGCGTCGAATACAATGCCGGCTGTTATCCCGAATGTACGCGCTGATAACGAAAAGCAAAAAAAAAAAGAAATGCGCATAGTTTCGAGATAAATTCCCGCCGAGCAACGAATGATACCGACAGGTGAAAAATAACCGTGTCGATCTTATTTTGGCGCTTCTGCTAAATACTTTAGCATTCGTTAGCTTAATTTCAATCTTTTTTTGCACTTCGGAAATATTTTTTCTTTGAAAATTCCGTCTCTCTCTCTCTCTTTCGCCGCGCCACCGCACTGACGCACCACAAAAAGAGCCGATTTCGATTGGTATCCTTGAGCGGAACCGGCAAAGACCTTTTCCTTATTCTCAGTGGCGGACGATCGTCGCTCTGATAAATCGAACTGACTCGTTCGGAACGAAGAGCGTTGATGTATTATTTATCGTCCGTGCGCTCTCTTGCGGCGTGTCCATTGCCGCATTATCCAGCCGCGAGGAGGAAAAGTAGGTATACGTCATCGGCCACGGCGATCATCCATTTCTTATTATTTCGCGGCCGCGGCGACTCGGTAATGGGGAGCACGGCCGCGTATTTTCCGCTGCGCGCATTTGCGTGCAGCTGCCGCGAATTACGCCTGGGAAAGACCGAAGACCATTTCTGCAATTAAGAGAGTCTCCATACTCGGAACATTTACGTGTCGGTCATTTTTTTATTCTCGGGAATTTCTCGCTCACCGCCTTTGGCGGGATATATTTCCGTCAATTACGCGCGTCGACGATCGATACAGTCTCGCTGCCGCGAGAATCTGAATCAGCCGGTTTTCTTGGCTCGCGGGGAAAATCGACACGTGCCAGCCGTGAAATTTGGAGTAACACGTATGAGCCACTTGTCGACGTAACGGAGGTTTATTCGTCAGACGCTTCTGATTTAAGCCAAGCTTGAGCTCTGGCATAATCCCAATGCAGTTAACTCAATTACTCTTTCTCGCGCGCGGGCGCGAGAGAGGAATAGAAAGAGGCGCGCGAGAGTTTCATTCTGTCGCGATGTGTTTGAATCGAACCGTGGCTTATTCCTTCCGTCCGTCACGTGGAATATTCACCGAGCGTCTAATTACTCGTTCCAATTCTCGAGAGAACGCGCGCGCTTCTTATTCCACATTTTCCGCGAAGTGTTACGCGTTCTCGATCGGCTCGGAATAAAAAAGAGAGGGGAAAAAAAGAAACGTTGTTAATCGGCCGATCGAATGTCTCGCGCGCGAGGCAAAACGACATTCTAAAGTAGGTCTTACCTGCAGATATTTCGTCCGTCGGCGTATTTACATATCGCGTACCCACGTGCGTACACGTACTCCGCGTCGCAGATACGCCGCCGTCGCCGCCGCCGTCGCTTATCAGCGCGGCCGTCGCACGACCGACGGAGGGATTGGCCGAAAGGCTTGGCGAACATGAATGCATCGCATTACGCGTGCACTGACTTAAGCCGCGGGCGCAAGGTCGGCATTTCTGAGCCGCGCGTGACATCACGTAGGTATATACGGGCGACATATACCTGCGCGAACGCATGTGTCGAACGGGAATGGTTTACATACGCGCAAATATGTGTATCGACGAAGCGTCATCGGCAGATTTGAGTTATTGGAGAGAAAGAGAAATAACAGAGAGAATTTTTTCCTCTCATATAAATTGTATGAAATAATGCGCCGAGAGAAAAATGTAGTTACTTTTGGATCCAACCATAATTTTATAGTATTTCCAATGATAATTATGGTTGACATAATGATGCATATAATTAAGTTAATCATATTTATTATTAGAAATATAAAATTATGCTTGAGTCCAAAAGTAACTATATTTTTCTCTCATTGTACTTATTCATTACTGATCGAGTTGTATTATAGAAACATCCAGGTGCTTATTATCAGATCTGTGAAGTTGGCATCCCGTGAACTTTTTCAAAAGTGATATGACATTTGATTGTTCATAAATAATTGATCTTTGACAGAGATTTGTTCATAAATAATTGATCTTTGTCTAATGATATATATAGTTAAGTTAATCATATTTATTGATGGAAATATCAAAATTATAGTTGGATCCAAAAGTAACTATATTTCTCTGTCAGTGTATATTCGCGTCCGTTCCGAATCTTTACGTGACACGTAAATGAGAAGAGATAAGACAACATGAGAGTAATATCGCGGAGAAAAAAAATAGATTCCGGCAGCGAATCGCGAAGATATTTAGAAGCGAATAGCGATTTCTTCCCTCGACCTCTTTCCGAATCCTCGCCGATCGGGGGTGGGGGGTGGGGGAGGGGCGAGAGAAGGCGAAACGCGCGACGAAGCGAAATGAAATTCAATAACGCAAAAAATCGGGTCGGAGTAAGGCGGCAGGGAGGAAAATAAAATGTGCGGCTGAGTGATGTGTCCGCGTGCTCGTGTCGCCCACGTAAATCTGCGCGCCGACAGGTATCGGGCGCGCGGCGACGCGGCGGTGGTTCACGCATACATAAACAATCGGGACGGGCATCGCGCACGCACTACGTGTGTCCGACCGCTTTTAGCGGAGACGTTAAAACGTCGCCGTGAGCCGGCGCGGCGCGGCGAGGCGCGGTGAGGCGAGGCGACGCGAAGGCGGTGGTCTCGCTCTCGAGAAAGTGGCGCTCGTCGCGGAGGCCGATACCTTACGGAGAGGTAAGGGCCCCTTCGCGAGTCTCTCGGTCTAGACGAAGACGCTTCACGGTCAGCCGCGGCCGTTACGTAAGGCGACATCCGTGACGCGAATGATGCACGTGACGCGAGATATGCGCGTGCCCCTCTCTCTCTCTCTCTCTCTCTTTCTCTGTCTCTCTCGATACCTCCGGGAATCCGACGTAATTATAGAGCGCTATGCAGGTATCGTTCTCTTGCGCGAGTCGATTGTTCCGCGTGCCGACGAAAGTCTCTCCCGCCGTAAGCGCGAAATTAAATTTATCGCTGGTTATATTACCGCGACGTGCCAAGTGCCATTAATGAGGATCATCTAGACCGATCCGACCCGCTCCTGGCAGAGGCCAGCGATAAGCGCGACGCGTCGCGACATATCGACGACACGTCGCACTCGATCGAGCCGCCGCGGCCACGCCGGTTTGTTTTTGTCGTCCCTTTCGCCGCCCTCCGCTCCCTCGGTCACGGCGCGGTCGGATAACCGTCTTATGCACGCCTCGCGTCACGATGTCACGACGCGAACGAGCGCGCGAGATGCTAAAGGTGATGTGAAACTCGAGACGCGGCGGGTGAGCTCGAGAACGCCGAATGGCAAGAGCGTGAGGATGAGACGAGGTACGAGCCGGATAGACGTCACGTTCGTAAATCTATCCGAGAGGGACACCGAAGCGCGGCGAAGAGGGGGAGGAAGGTGGAAAAGCGAAAAACGAAAGGTGTAGCACGTGTTTGCCATTCGCTTAACCGCCTCCTTAGCGGATTACGGTGGTCCGGTGCATTCCGTTGCACGAGCGCGCGCTCCATTTCCACACGCTCGCATTATTTATATTAGCGAGCGAAGACGTACTCATGGCACCGCATAGCGCGAACTGCGTTTTATTTTCTCTCTCTCTGGATTTCGCAAAGTTGAGGCGCGATTTTAAGCGCGGCGTCCGCGAGAAGCGATCGAAATTAATATCGTCGGCGGATCATGGTCGTTATCCTTATCGGCTCGAGGACAATCGCCGCGTCTTCTTGGAAACGGGCATTCATGATAGACACTCTCGTGATACTCCAAATATTATTAGTGTTTTAATTATTAGGTTCTCATATTTCTGCGCGATTAGAATTTATTCGTTTCCTCGGTAAGCGCGTGGATCAAAGAAACATTGCGCTACACGTGTGCACACATATGCATGGATAAAGGGGAGAAATTTATTTCGCCCGTTGGCAGAAGCCATGTATACGCGGATGAGTTGCGGATAGCGCGTCGCGGAGAGCGCGTCATTATTATAACTCTCCAACCTAAACACCGCGCGTCAAGTCGCGATTATTATTCGTCTACAAAGTCGCGGTAATAACGATCACTGAAAGTGGCCACGCTCACGTCGGGGAAACGCGATTTATATACGCGATTCATAAACATACGTATGCGGAGAAGCGTGTCACGTCGCGCGAGAAAGCCACCCCGGGAGGCGAGAGAAACGGAGGAAAAGCCGAAGAGGAGTATCGAGAGAAAGAGAGAAAGAGAGAAGGAAAGAAAGAGAGGAAAAAGAGAAGAGATCTAATACGCTTCACCTTATCGCGCTATGCCCGCGTGACTCGCATATTTTCGATGCGGTAGCCTGTGTCGTGGCTCTCTCGGACTCCTAGTTACTTAGGGCCGCGACTTTGCGCTTAGAACGACTTAGCGCGCGCAGTGCAATGACCTCGTGCAAAACGGGCCTCTCTCCATTTCCCTTTCTCTAACTCGCACATGACCGAGTTCTCTCTTTCTCTCAGTCTCCCTCTCTCTTCTTCCCTTTGCAATGGATAGTTTTTGTAATAATACCTTAGAACAGATCACGAAAATTCCGCCAACATATTTTTCCTCGTATTTGTCTATCTCCTTTCTTTCCCTTGTGTATATATACACACAGACACACGCGTGGATAGAATAAATATTTATCTTTTTCTTTGATATTTATAAGAATACAAGAAACGAAGGTTGTTTTATCTTTTTAAAAGACCGCGGATCTATATAAGAAACAAATCGGTTTTTCCTCTTTCGCAACATTGAGAACGAGATATGTACGCCTCGTGTGAAAGTGCTTTTACAATAATGAATCTTGATACGATCCCGCCAATCTCCGATTGGACATAAAACTGTGGATTAAAAAAAGAAAGAGGCGGCATTACGTCGCTTCGTAGAAATAAGGACACTGCGAAATGCATGGGCGCGTAATAACAGACGCAAGCGACTCCCATCGCGTTATTTTCGGTCGCAATTCCACGCCCGCATTTATTTTTACGCGGAAAGGAGAGGACGAGCGGCGGAAGATAATTATATTGCTAATAGCCGGCAATCTTTCTCCGTCCTCTTCTTCCTCTCAGCGAATGAAGACGAGTCTGAGGAAATATCGGCTGTAAAAGACGGTCGATATTGTTATCGATTTAATGAGGCGTATTATTACGTGTTTTGCTACTGGCTATCGCCAGCTTGTTGTAGGAGATAACGGTCTCGGCCTTTATCTCTCCTCTCTTTGGGAGATTTACGTCTCCGGTGCTGGAAAGCCAATCCGGCAATCGGGATTCGGAGCGGCAAGCCGGATGAGGGACTCCGCCGTATTGCCCACCGACCGACATCGACCAGCTGGGTTGCACACGGTGTCTGTAATGTGGCGAACAAGAGGCCGAGTTTTGCATCGAGGATGAAATGATGCGTCGCGTCTCGCGCGATGGTTTGCGAAGCGCTTTGAATGAACGCGCGGCGCATATTATTGATGAACGCGAATGAATATGCGTGCGGAGCAATGTATACATACCGAGCGCGTTACGTTATACTCGCATCGAATTGCGCCTCATTCGTCGATGATGGCAACGGAAGTGCGTCAGCATGGGCGAGCCGCGGCGTTTCGCGCCTAAAATATATATCTTCTTTTCCCCGATGATATCTTCTCAACGTCTGCGGAATACATACGAGCTCGCTTGCAGCGTAGCGAGCGTAATCGATAAGATGACGAAATCGTAAATCGGATAAGATGACATTTATGTTTATGCGATTTGTGTCGCTAATGCTATTAGACGATTTACGATTAATGTAATACGATGATGTTTCTCTTCTCTTTTCAGAATGCACCTTCGGCAAGCAGATTCGCGAACTGGGCACGACATGGTTCGCGGACCTGGGACCGCCCTTCGGAGTCATGTACTGCATCAAATGCGAGTGCATACCGGTACGTGTGTTGCGGCATTTTTTATTATTAAAAAAAACAAAAAAGGAATAACTCGCTGTACGGCCCGTATTAAAATGTGTCGCATGTCGCGCATGTGGCGTTCGGCGCGCACGTAGTGTTTAGTAAACAATCGGTACCACGCCAGCATTGATTAACATACATGAATAAAGAGCGACACGGTGATTCGTACCCTCTCTATCCTTCGTCTTCGAATTTATTAGCAAGAAACACGCTGTAATCACCGCCTTAGGTGCTTATTACTTTGCGTTCACGACGCCGTTATTTTTTTTTCTTCCCTCCTCCTCCTCCTTTTAAGTCGGGTCACATCGATGTTTACCGAGTCGTGGTATGTTAAAGTCCTATAAAACAGAGAGAGGAGGTATGTTTCAATTATATAAATCTCAATGCGCGGCGCGGCGTGGCGTGGCGCGCGCGCACGCGGCGGCTCGAGTATCCTGTGTACATTCTTGTAATTACGGTCTCCCGGTTCGTTGCACGCGGCATGTAATTTAGCATCGCCGGGGCCTATAAATGCCACGATATTGACACAAAGGTGACGTATGAAATGTCGTGAGACGCCGAAACGTCGCTCCGCCGAGCGGGGCATTGCGAAAGAAAAAAAAAAAAAAAAAAAAAAAATTCGATAGCAGTCGAGCGCTCGCGCGTGCGTCACGAAATACGCGCGAATACATATTTATTCGAGATCGCGCAATAATCGTCATTTATATTCTCGATTGTACATACGTGTGGCCTCCCGGCTTTTTCCCGCGATGATGGCGCGACGATGCGCAATACCGAATTCTTCCATTTCGCACTTACACGCAGTAATCGTATTAGCATGCGCGTCGGGCGGCCGCTACGTCGCTTGTAAACACGAGAAAACATTTGTTTTACGCGTCTCACAGCGCGCGCTCCGCGCGACCGTAGTTGCGTCTTCTTGCGGTCGCGCAATTAGCTTTCTTTCCTCATGCGTTTCATTAGCATTCACCGATTTTTTTTTTTTTTTAATCGAGGCGCCTTATCGCCGCTTACTGCACGCGTAAACGCCGCGTGATAACATTCTCTCTCGCAAGGTATTTCATACTCTCGAATACCTTTTCTACATTTGTTTCTTTTTTTTTTAACATACCTGCAAATTTCTGCGCGCGCGCATTCCTACCGCGTTAAGCTAAATCGCAAAGTATCCGGATCAACTCCCGAGAATGACTCGAACGTTTTAATCGCTGTTGATCGCGAGCCTCGGAGTCCGAGTCGTTATGAGAATTTCGAGCGCGCCGAATCGTTAAATCTTAATGTGGAAATGCTGCGGAATTTATGCGTGCACTAAACGACGATAAAGCGCGCGATAAGTAATCGGTGTAAATGCTAATGAGGCGCTATCTGATGAGTTTACTGAGAAGAGAAAATTAATTATACGATCGCACACACAAGGCGAGGTGTACGGTCGTTACGTACGACGCTATTAAAGTCGCCCGTACGGTCAGATCATTAGAGACCGCGGACTTCTAATCTCTCTCGTAATGTGGCAATAACAGAAATGATTATGAGCAGGGAGATAATATTTTTCAGCCGGGCCGATTCGGGGAACGCGCAAAGTCGACTCCGAGTCGAATTTTGCCGCGGAGCGGCATTTGGAGTAGCGACACGCGCGTGGGACGCTCTCTCTCTCTCTCTCTCTCTCTCTCTCTCTCTCTCTCTCTCTCTTTCTCTGTCATGGGTTAAAATTCTTCTTTCTTTGAAAATATATTACGATTGACCGAAAAAATGGATGGCAGACGGAGACGGAAGAGAGGCGGGAGACGCTGCGGCGGCGCGCTGTTATGTTCGGCTCGTGGACGCGGAGCGCGAGAGCGCGGCCTCTATTTTTAGACTTCGGAGGAATGACAGTCCCTCTTCAGTGTACATGAGGAGCTATTGATAGGTCGTGGTCTTGGTTGGTGGAAGAAGCAGACGCGCCGCGTGAATCACACGTCGCTCTGTGCGAGAGGGAAGAAGCCATGTCTCCTCACCTAAAGTCGTCGGAGCGATGTCGCGCCTTGTCGGACATTGGACGCGCTTTATCCCCGCTTATCCCCGTTTATCCCCGCGGGAATCACCGAACTGGCGCGAGCTTGAGGAGCAGCTTGTTAACGATCCGGCTTTGAGAGCTTTAATAAATCATCACGTTCGATAGCGGGAGGTTTTATCGCTCCGAATTTGCTGGTAGCAGCCGACAATTCCAAGTCGCGATCGCGAGATAATCCAGCTCGCTCCTTTCCTCCCGTCGAGTCAGTCGAACGTGCGTCGTTTCACGCTTCAAGAATGCCGCGCGCGCGTATACGCCGCTCTATAAAACCACCGACTTAATTCTTCTCCGTAACTGGGTACCACTCGCGTATGTACGACTCGCGGCCGCACTTTTAGCAACTGCGCTGCATTGCCGCGTTTGTCTCGCAAATGTCCTTCCCGTCGTCGTGCCGATCAAAAGTAACGCGAGCAAAGCGGAGATAAAGACGGAGTAATGTTCATTTCTACTAATGCAGATTTGATTTTTTAATTTCGGTTTAACTTACTTTTCATCTTTTTCTAATTCTTAGGACTAAAAAAATAGAAAGTAAGTTAAACCGGGATTAAAGCTAAGCTGGTACACGGAAAGAATTTTTTGTTATATTTTACCGTAAAATTCACTTTAAATTTTAACATGTTTGGTGATAAGAGTGAGATAACTAGACAAACTACATAAAAATAAAAAAAAATCTGCTAAATATTACCGAAAGTGATAGGAATTTGTAAAATATACAACAGAAATTTTATTACACACTACATAATAAAACTACATAACTATATAAAAATTACTAAGCAGATTTGTAATATTAATCAAACAGATTTTATATTTTATTGTGATAGATATGAATAAATCAGAGAGAATTTGTAAAATTCTCTCTGATTTATTCATATTTGTAAAATTCGAACTATTAGTTATCCCACGATTATTACCATCATTTTTAGGCTAAATTTTAAGAGAAAATCTCTCCGTATAGAAATAGACACAAGACGGCGAAAGATGTGAGCGAGGTCGCCTCGTACACACAGGAAAATATATACTATCTACGAGTAAATATACTTATTCTAAGTATTTGATAAGTTTGTATATTCGCAAATCTATCATAAAGTCACTATAAGCATCACATTTACTTAAAACATATTCTGGACTTGCAACGAGTATATTTTAAACTATTATCAAGAAAATATTCTTTGCTGAAGAAAACTATTACTTAAACAAAATAAAATAAGTATAATTGCTTTTCTCGTCTGTAGAATGAATATTTTTCTGTGTGTACATATGTACGCGAGAAGAAAAACATTTATTCCATATCTTCGTAAACAATCACTAACGTAGATTGTTCTTATTTTTACCAACGATGGTATCGCTTCTGCTTTCAGGTGCAAAAGAAACGGCGGATCATCGCGAGAGTTCAATGCCGCAACATCAAGAACGAATGCCCGAAACTCACGTGCGACGAGCCAGTTTTACTCCCGGGTCGATGCTGCAAATCCTGCCCCGGTGACTTCAGTAAGTTACGCGATACGTTATTATTATTATTTTTCATTTCGCGGCGATTGTAATTCCGCGATTAATCTCTCCTTTCCGGCATTCAAGAGCGCGGAAACGGCGAGATAAGCCGAGATAAGATTTTTACCGCGATTTCCACCGTGTACACACGTCTATATATTGTTCCCCTCGACGATATATTATCGAGTCGACTCTCTCGGCTATCTCGACTATGCGATTTACTCCATCCGCATTCTACTGCGACTAGGGCGATACGCGGATCGCGGCCTCCGCGAAGAGAAATAGAATGCCGCTGCCCAGCCGCCCGCCGCGCCGCCGGAGGAGCGGTGCGCTCTCGAAGAATTTGGCCCGTGCCGGCCGTTGCAGTGAAAGTAGTATATGTATCCCCGCGCGCTGATAAGGCTACCAGATAAGGCTCGCGTGCGCCAGCCCCCAGCGCGACGGTAATGAGCGCGAATTGGCACGAAACCGCTCCGGCTACGAATAGCGATATTATCGCCTTTACGGTTTTGCGCGCCTCGCGTTTATCGCGCGTAAATTGTTTACTCGAGGAAATTGCAAATTGACCCGTTAAACCTCCCCGCGTGCGGCTGGACGAGCCCTTCTAATCGCCGTCCGCTATCGCGGCTGTCGCGGATATCGCGAATCGCGAACGACCCAGGTATATCCTCCACCTGGCGTGAGAGACATGTGGGTGAAGGAAAAAGAAATCGGAGCGCGAAGCGGTTCCGCCGAGCGACGGCGCGGAGGAAGGAAAGGGACGGATGTCGGACGATGAGGAGGAAAACAGTGGAGGGATTAGCGTGGGGAAGATTGGCCGATCGCGTTCTCTCGAGAGGGAACTCGAGTTCGTAATCGGTGGAAGAGGTGCGGCGCGAGAGGGGCCGGGGACGGACGCCACGGTTTAGCGCCATGGCGCCGGCTATATTACCGCATGGCGTCACTTCGATTAAGCCGTGCAATCTAAATGTAAATATTAGCATACGTAATGATCGGGCATAACGCGCGCGATGGGAATAAGAATAGATGGGCGAACGGGGAAAGGATAGAGACGGAGGATGGAAGAGAGATCGGCGGCGGCGGCGGCGGCGGCGGAGATACGAGCGCGCGAGTCTTATCTTTTTTTTTTTTTTTTAAATTCGATTTCATTTTATTTTATCTCCCGCGCCGTTTGTGCGAGTCTGTTGCTTTCGGTCCCGGCTCCGTGCGTCCGTAAACAGAGACGGGGTCGTCGTTTCGTTAAATTTTTACGGCCGCTTATCGCGCGCGGCTATTGGCGATGCAACGGGAGAGGCGCGCATATTATCAATTAGGTTAATATGACACTTTTGATAAAGCGCTCGTTGTCGCCACAATTCCGCCGTCCGTGCCCGCGAGGGGGATCGAGACGGCGGCGATGACGACGTGACGGGGCGAATCATTTTTGATGATCGCACCACTCCCGCGCGCCGGTCATTTATTCTCATAGAACGTTCGCGCATCAATATCACGCGCATCAAAGCTTATTTTCTGCACGGTCGCGTCTCTACGCTCGTCATAATAATCATCGCCGGCCGTCGTAGTTGTCGCCGGCCGTCTGATAGGGGCTCGTTGCCCCCTGCTGATGAAAGGTGAAACTGGCCGCAATTAGCAACGCCTGCCTTTTACGTTCCACGAGGAAACATAACTGCGACCCTTGAACTCGACGATTGGATCGTCGCATCGATTCTCATTCCTCGGTCCTCCCGTCGAGCCCCGTCTCTCGGTCTCCCCCTCTCCCCCGCTTCCCGGTCCATGACGCGCGGTCACGAAAGTCGGCCTCGACAATACGAGAAGCAAATTAGATATCGTAGGCGTCTGGAGCCTACAGCGGGAGAAGGGCAAAACGAAACTTTCGAGCGCGTCGGATTATCCGGGCGAAAAGGAGAGAAAGCGAGCGAGAAGAGAGAGAGAGAATTCTAGTAGATCGCAAGAGCGCAGCTTTACGAGCGAGACTATCGGCGACCTCCGCTGCGTCGTTCGTCCGAAGTTCGCGACATTTATCGCTCTCTCCTCGACGGTTCTTAATCCTGAGTAACGATCGTCCTTCGAGCCGAAAGCCGAAACGTGCCTAAGGTGGCGGACTTTCGGTAGTAGCTGACTATACACAGGCCGCCGACATTTCTGTTAGATGACGCGTTATCCTTTCTAGTTTCGCGATTGCGAAACACAATATCGCGAATCCACATCGACCAAAGTTGCAAAGGTCGCGAAACAATCTTTGGAGAGCCGGTAGCGAGCGGGTCCACGAGTCCACCGTGAGAAAAGGGGGAAAGGGACCGGCCGATCTCGCGGCGCAACGAAAACAGAAAGGAGGACGCAAAAAACGGCACGGTAGGTGGGTCCAATTAATAGTGGTAATTAACCGCATTATCGCTCATATCCGTCTCGCGGCGATATTAATGGCGCGACAGACCGGTGCCATCGGTCGCCATAGATCCGATTAGGTAGGCGGAAACGGTTTAGTTGGTAACTGGTCGGGCGAGGCGTGCTGTACGTTTTGCGCGCGGCAATTAACGTCTCCGTGGCGCTGAACCGGCGCGGCATGCGCCATAAAAGTAGCATTCAAAGTAGCGGCGGTTGGCGCCAGCCGACTCTTTTCCTACCGCGCGCGGGCATACTTTATGGTCGGTGCACATGCCACCACCGGCCGCTGAATCGGCTCAATGGGGATCGACGATCGACGATCGACCGGTTATTTTTATTTTTATGCCCGTCTCGATGGAGCGACGCTCGGGGAACGGGTAGACGAGGGGAGGGAAGGAGAGGAGAGGACCGCCGCCGGTATATGCGTCCGATGCAAAGTGCAAAGGACTCGCCATTCTCTTGCGCGCGAGAAGTTTTATCCTCGCGAGAGTCCTGGCGCGCAGAATATAAATTCGGCTTTGCTTCACACGTGACTTACGTGGCGTTAATTCCGACGTGTAGTATTATTTACGTGCCCTCTCGAGAATACACTTTCGTTACGATTCTATTGTACTGTTCTTGTACATGAAATTCAGTTTTGCAAAGAAAAGAGGAAAATGTAGATTGCGAGAATTGGCTGAGAAAACTTTTGATAACTATTAGATAGTTTTATAATTGATTTTGTAAGTTAATGCTCGTTAAACGATCGAAAAAATTGTACGATCGAACGATGTCCGCGGCCGCTTTTATGACGGAATAAATCTTTCCTTGCAGACGCAGACATAGCGCAGGATCTGCCGCCGCAATTGACTTCGGAGGAAGAGGAGCGGAGCCTGAAACGTAAGATTTTTTTTGTTTTTTGAAAATTGGACATGCATTGTATACACGTTTAATCTTTAAGTCGTTTTTATTTGAGAAACTTATAAATGGTGTCAGAAAAGTCTGTGAAGTTGGTACCCCGAAATGCGAATTTTTAACAAATTGATGAGGCATTTGATTGTCCACAATTTGTCTACCTTAAACTTAAAAACTTAAATTTTATTGTCAGCATCCCTACGTGCATTTTTCTCTTAAATTGTATTAAAGATTTATTTTTTAATAAAATATTAATTTTCTCTTCGTCCGTAATCATGGACATTTGTGAAATATCGCAAGGTACCTTTGCTTCCAGCTTAAGCGGTCCTCGTTGATTACAGATTTCGGCACCCTGTTAACCGGCAAAACGTCGCAGTCCCTGCGTCGCGACGAACCGAACCCGACATCAATCTACAACAGCGCGTACAACTATCTGGCGACCGGTCGCTTCACGTTCCATCGCAAGAACATCTACTACTCGTTCTATCTGTCCGCGTCGACGCCCCGGCCGCGCAGCATACAGTTCGTCGACGGGTCCGGCAGCATCCTCGAGGAGCAGGTGATCGATCCGGTCGGCGGCGCTTATCAGAATGCCACCGGCAAACTGTGCGGCGTGTGGAGACGCGTGCCGCGCGACTATCGCAAGCTGCTGCGCGAGGAACGGCTGCACGTGTCCTTCCTCTGGGAGCCCTCGTCGAGCCTGACCGGCCAGCTGTCGCGTTACCGCGCACTGTCGACCGAGCAGTTCTCCTCGCTCCTGGAGCCGGCGATGGGCGTCGACCGGTCGTTGATGGCCGGCGCGGGCGCGACGGCGATCGTCTCCGCTTCGTCCGCCTCGGCGCCGTCAATCCACGTGTCGCTCGTCTTCAACGGCCTCTTCCTGCCGAACGACGTGGCCGATGTCCCGCTGATCGTTCAGCTGGAACATCACGAGAAGGATTATGTGGTTCTCCGCGAAGAGATGATCGTGAGGAAGCCGTCAAATGAGTTGAACTACGGGGAGGTCCGCAGCGCGCTCTCCGGGACCGATCTTCGTCTTTTGGCTCGCGGCAAGTTGTCGATCAGTATAATGTCGCGCAAGGATCCGCAGGCACTTCGATTGATGGGCACGGTTGGCCCACGCGCGACCTGCGACATGTATCAGACGCTGCTGCTGTCGCAAGAGTCGCCGTCCGTGGCGTCTGGATTGGCATGGGCCTTCCTCGACCGCATTGGCGCGCTACATTATGGAGTGCAATTGATAGGACTTGAGGAAGAGAGTCCGCTGGTGACGTTGGTGGACGAGGGGGAAAAGCGGAGAATAGAACTCGAGGATCTGACACCTTCGTTGGTCGGTGGTCTTGCGAACGGTTCTTTAGATCGACCCGGACCGCGATTGCTGCAGTCGCTTTTCAATGAGGAGCTCTCCGTAGTCGCTGCCAGCCATGTCGGCTCCATGCTACGCGGCAGACTCTTGAAGAGACCTGTGGCGGACGCCAGAGACACGGCCGCGCCCGTGCTGCTGCGGAGATTGACCAAGGAGCCGACGCATCCCGGACCAGTCGGCCTGATATGGATCGCGGTGGACCTCGACTGTTCTCTGCACTACGAGCTGGAGCTCGCCGGTTTCCCGCCCAGCTCCCAGGAACCACGGACGTTCCGCTTGTACTTGGAGACGATGCCGATGCTGGCGCACGGAGCTCCCGTCGCCAGGAGGCTTCTCGAAGAGTTCACGGGATACTCCCTGGAGGGCTCGGTCACCGGGCTGTCGCCGATGGAGCTCTACAGGATCGAGTCGGGCATCGGATTCCTCGAGGTGACGGACAAGCAAGTCACCCACATCCTGAAGGCCCCTTTCAAGGCCAGAGCGCCGTTCAGCTGTCTACCGCATTACGCCGATAACGACGTTGCTTCCGTGGTGGCGTACAATTTGCAGCCACCCAGGTCGGACATTGAAACCGGCGCGTGCTTCCACGAGACCAGATTCTACGAGGAGGGCACGCAGTGGACTTCGAGCTCGGACCCTTGCTCGATGTGTCATTGCTATCGCGGCCTGGCGCAATGCGACACAGTACCCTGTCCGACAATCTCTTGCGGATCGGGAAAGCAACTCAAGCAACCGTCGGCCGGTCATTGTTGCGCGATATGCGCAGGTAAAAGGATTTAATTATTCTTACATGGTATTTATAGAGAAATTAAATACGATATTTATACGAAACAAAAATATCCACGCAAGCGAAGGATAGAATGGAATAAAATAAAAGTAATAGAAGTATAGTAAAATTTATTGCAAAAAAGCACAAGTTAAATAACGCTCGAATAATAAATTAAAAGGTTATTTAGAAAAGTTTGTTAATAATATTCAGATTCGATTGCCGAAACTAACGCCACGATCAAGAGCAACGTCACGAGAGGTTGCACGTTGGCCGGACAGTATCACCTCGCGGGATCATCCTGGCATCCGTATCTACCACCAGTAGGATTCGACACTTGTGCAGTTTGTACATGTGACGTAAGTTTCTATTCTACTCCCCTTTTTGTTTTATTAGAACTGTATTTGGATAAATAGCAACAAATAGTGAAATTTCGATAAGTTCTTTATTATATTAACTTTTTTTGTCGCATTAATTTTTTTGAAACAAGACATGATTTCCTCTCTCTTTCCGTCGCGTATTTTCTCGATACGTTATAATTACGCTCCGGCTGAAATCGCGTCAAAGTAATCACCGTATTCCGCGATGATTACCTCGGCGCGATCTTGCAGTGCGGAAAAACCTGAGCGTGCCACACCACGTCCGAAGAATGCGGTTGCAGTCTGGCAGTTAGTAATGAGCTTAATTGAATGATTCAGCGGCAAGATTTTCTAAGCGATTGCAGTTTATTTAATACACGGCAATCGCTTCCTAGCCAATTGACACCGCGCAGAAGTCACTCGTGAAAATACCTCGCGCTATGTATTCAATGAACGATAAAGAGACAAGTCTCATCTTTCGCAAAAATTCCTCGACAACGAAATATTGTGCATTCAACTAGTGCAATATTTCTCGAAGGCGTCAGGCGAAAATGTCTAAGTTGCCACAAAGGCTCCGGTAATAAATTGTGAAATGCGACACGAGTGACGGAGTGAGCGTGAAAAAAAACGCGTGTGTTACGGTACGAGAGGTCACCACCGCGTGATTTACATCGGAAATCCATTTGTCTCGCAGGCTGTCACGCTGGAGGTGAAATGCCCGCGGGTGCAGTGCCCGCCGCTCGAGTGCGACGAGAAGATCGCCTTCAGGCCGGACAAGAAGGCCTGCTGCAAGCAGTGCCCGGCGACGACGCCTCGCAGCAACGTGGCCAGCACCACGGCGATTGACGCCGTACGGCTGCCTCGGGATCAGGCCCTGCCGTCGACGCGGCGCACCGCGGAGGAGATCCTCTCTTCCGGCGGCTGCAAGTACCCCGTCGGCGGACCCTACGAGAACGGCATGGAGTGGCATCCCCGGCTGCACTCGCACGGCGAGGTCAAGTGCGTCAAGTGCCGTTGCAAGGTGAGAAATCTCGAGCGCCCGGGAAATTTTCAAGTAAAAATCGGTCAGAAAAAGAAGAAATGACGACAAACGCGTTATACGCCGTGACTCTCGAACTTTGATCGCGAGAACGAGCGGTTGGATTTGACGAATGAAACCGCTATCCTTGCGAGTTTCTCTTTATCAAGCGTATCTAAACGTCTTAATCGAAACGACGAGACGGGGCGAGTCTCGCGGCCGCGTCTTGTTGCCAAGCAGACAAGTCCTAGAAGTCGCTTTACTTTTGTTCGTTACACTCAATTCATTCGTTAGAGTTAGACGGTCATCGGCGCGGCCGCCTCGATATCCAGACACGGAGAGATGTTTAAGGAGAAAACCTTTAACCGGACTCGCGCGCGTCT
This sequence comes from Tetramorium alpestre, assembly GCA_021460005.1. Lineage (NCBI taxonomy): Eukaryota > Metazoa > Arthropoda > Insecta > Hymenoptera > Formicidae > Tetramorium > Tetramorium alpestre. The sequence continues at coordinate 214,372 of JAJVSH010000051.1, forward strand.
GGCTCGACCGTTATAGGGTCCATCCATTACGATGAAAATGGAACGCCACGGCCTCGGGCTGGCTTGCGTCGCGTCGCGTCGCGTCGCGACGTCACGGGACGGAGCGAAAAATAATCGTCTCGATCGCGAGAAACGGATTTTGTATTCCGACAGAGCTCGTTGCACCGGTTCTCCTCGCGTCTCGCTTTTATTACTCGCGTTCGATTTTTTTTTTTCGCTGACGGATAAACATCGTCTCGCTACATATACATATACATATTATATTTCTTCTTCTTAACTACGTACATACATCCTTTAAGAAAAGAGAAGAATACAAGACATGTTAAAAACAAATTAACATCAAGTTTAAAATTATTTATAAACTAGAGAGAACATTAGTTATAATATAATTATAAAATTAGTTACAACTCATTTGCCGTTTTTGCGCGTGTTTATTTTTCTCGACACTCATCCGTGCGTCTTTAAAATGTGAAAGCATTTATATTGTACACTGAGAGAAAAATGTAGTTATTACTTAACTCAACCACAATTTTATAATATTTCTAACGATAATTATATGATTAACATAATGATGCATCTAGTTAAGTTAATCATATTTATTGTTAGAAATATTGTAAAATTATGGTTGAGGTCAAAAGTAACTATATTTTTCTCTCATTGTCAATGTATCCTACATTACAAAAGATGGGACTAAAGAAAAACGGTGCAGAGCGCATCCGCGGCGGTCTCGGCGGATCCCGCACGCGTAAATGGTCGGTAAATCGGTGGATCGTAATGGGGCCGCTCCCTTCTGCTTCTTTCAGAATGGCGAGGTCAGGTGCGACCGGAAGCGCTGTCCACGGTCACTCTGCAACTCGATCGCGCATCAGATGAAGCGCGGCGAGTACGTGGCGGACGCCGACGATTGCTGCACGGCGCAGTGCGAGCACCGCGCGCGGCGTCATCACCGCAACAGCCATCATCCGGCGCGACGGCACTCCGTGACGCCGCGCGAGCTCAGCTGAGCCCGGCGAAGAGCTCCGGAGAAGAGGTCTGCCCTCCCCTCGCCCCCGCGGTCCACGTGGGAGAGAGCTCCGCCGCTGCCGCGACCGGAGGGCCCTCGACGATACGGGAAACGAAGTCAGACCGAACGGTTCGAGAAAATGTCGCGGGTGCTGGGACGCGCGGGTGTTCTCGTCGCGCGGCGAGCTGAATCCGACGAAGGAGCGGAATGAGAGATTGGCGAGAACGCGGGAGATTCAATCGTCGCGGGAACGATGCGGCGCGCGCGAACTCTGCCGCTTCAATTTTCAGCGGTGGTATTCGAGACGGCGAGGGTAATTAATCAAACGGAATGACGGATGCGCGCTCGTTGCTCAAAGTTCGTCATTGTCGTCGCCGTCGGCGGCGGCGAAGAAGTCGGCGTGCGCGCGCGGGCGTGCAGGAAGTCGCAGCCTAGTGTAATAAGAGGAAGGACGCGATATACGGACAACGCGATCGGATATTGCTATTCTTGTCCGCGGACGAGACCGCTCGGTCGTTCGCTCCGGCCGGAGCGCACCAGCGCCCGCAGCCAGACGCTTATTAATCAATTGATCCCCATCAACGAATTAAAAAAAAAGCAGAAGAAGAAGAAGAAGAAGAAAGGGAGGGAAGATGAACCCTTTTCTTCGCCGAGAGCGACAACCACGGCGGCGATTATGTTACGGCGCGGCGAGGGAGTGATCAGATGAAGGGGTGAGGGGAGAAGGGTGGAAACTCCGAAACGGACGAGTTTTCAGTCGGCGGCGGTGTTACAGTGCTCTGCTGTACCCACTAACCTCTTCGAGTTACCCAGCAACCAAAGAAGACTGAAAAACCTCCGACGGCGGCGTCAGTTATTTCACGCGATTGCTTATTTACTTTACTAATAACTCCAACCTATTGCTATTCTATTACTATTATTATTGTCTATTTCTATTGTTAGTATTACTACTGTTATCCGCTTAATAATGATCGTCTTTTGATTGGTATCGCTGCGCGGTCGCGTCACTTTTATTGTCTCCTTATCTCGCGATTGTTGTGTGGTGAGTCCCAAATTATCGCTCTAATGTAAAGGTATATTTATGTTGTACATTGCATACCTGTGTGTGTGTGTGTGTGTGTGTATGTGTGTGTGTATGTATGTGCATGTGCGTGTGTGTATGAAACTGTTTGGCGAGAAACGCGGCAAGGTACCGCGCGTCGTTACTCCGCGATGAACAAGCGGTAACGTTTGTTAAAGCGATAATGTTTGTTATTATAAGTACGTAATATTTAAGCTTATGTAAGCGTAATATTTATTGTTAGAAGTAATTGTTTCTTTTTTTAAATCGGATCGTACCGGATCTGTAGACGAATGAATCAATTTGCACGTTTCTCTCATTTGTTGATCAAGTCTGCGTGACGTATTTAAGAACGCAGAATGTATAAAATACGTAATACGTGTCGATTAGTGCGGGATTTAAAAAAAAATTCTTCAACTACATCTTCCTCGGTCAATTCGAAATTTTTCACTACAATTGGATGGGAAGTTGTTCTCCGTTAGTACTCTTCCCAAGTTTTTCCGAGCATTAGTTTTAACGAGGCCGGTACGAAAGGTTTGCCATATACTTATTTAATCGTATTCCTTTGTGTAACGCTATTTCGTATAAGTTTTGGGAAGCACGCACGAAAGCGAAACTGAATAGTAAGACACTCCCCGAAGCGCGTAGGGTGACTTCGACCTTGAACTCAAATCGATTCAACCGGCAGAATTGGGTGAAATTTCCAGCTGTAAAACTCGTCGCTTCTGATTTCCAATTTTTTCTTCAAGAAATTAATAATTCTATTCATGTTAACAGAATAGTAGCGTTTACTTTAGTTGTTAATCCACCAGTAAATTTAATCGGAGTTTGGTCGAAGCCACCCTCGTGTGACTTATGAATGTGGTACCGAATATTCCCGGCTAGAACAGAAAGCTTAACGATAATATATCAAAGCAACAAGAAGATGATTGAATTGTAATCGAAAAGTGAGTTTTCGCAGTTATGTTCTTATCATTTTGATTGTGACTTTCTGTTCTGAGTCGTCACCGGAGCGAAATAAATCTAAATCGAGCGGCCGCTAGCCAAACGAGGAGATCCGCACCGATAGATAGGTGCCGATAGACCGTGGTTCGAGAATACTCGGGCAGCCGAAGCGAGCTAGGGGATACCGTCACGTTCGACTTAGTGCGACTTAGCTCAATTGTTACGGCCGCGACCGGCTTACGCAGGCTCCGCTCGCTATTTCGATGTCATGATGAAATGTTATTCGACGTCGTGCGCACATCTCGCGCGCCCGCGCGCGCGGAGGCGTTGATTCACCGTTTTACCGTAGGTGCCTTATACTCGACTCGGTACGAATACATATACGTAGTCAGCTGACGTCGGCGTCGCCTTGTGGCCGCGCGTACACGAACGTTTTGTAAATAAGCGCGCACGGGGCCGCGAGCGGCCGGAATTGATCTTGTTCCGCGGCGGCGGCGCGCGTCAGCATTATTATACACTGGTAATTATTATTAATTATTTATACGTTACGACGTAATTTTTAGCGCTGTCCTGAACCCCCTTTCCTCCTCTCCCGCCATGTTTTATCTATGAATTAGCTATTGTCACGTTTATTTAAATTATAAAAGCCATACTCCATACGCGAGTTATCGGTCTTGATATTAAATGAGTTAACGTTAATCATTGGACAAGCGGCGTGCTCTTATATCGACATTCTAAATGTGTATATATGTACACGCTGTTTTAAACGCGGTCTCCGTAACGCTCACGTCTACGCTGGATGACGGAAATAAGAAGAAGCTTGATCTTAATTTTTTTCATCAAACTTAGTTGACAAAGAGGGAGGAAGGGGAGGGTAGAAGCAGCGTATACGTGGCGTTACGTCGCGTGAGAGGGTTGCCGTTGCTTGGCGTGACGTCTGGGGGAAAAAGGAAAAGGCGTGGAGCGCGGACGTTCCCGGATCGCACCCGGGACCCGTTTTACGCGGAAACTGTGCCAATTGTTGCGCCGTGAGATGCAGAGCGGCGGTTAATTCAAGATGTGACGTCAGCGTGGTGGTGCAGCGATGCGCGATACACGTAACGTGAAAATTATCGCCGCGCGGCGGAAGCGAATTTTGTATATTTTGCTGCCGCGTCCCCGTGCAAACGCGGTCCGAGTACAACGCCTGTATGCTCTCCCCAAGATGTAAACGATTCACTTTTTTTTGCTCGTGGCCACCCATGCGACCACGCGAACGGCGACCGAAACTACTCTGTCTCTTTTTATACAACGCGATATAATTTTAATTAAATAAATCTTTTATATTTCTGCGACTAGGTAGGCTGCTGAGAGACGCATGACGCACACTTCGATAGTTTTGTAGAGAATGGAGATCGATGCTATTCTGTACTGTGCCAAAACGATTTATTAATTAAATATCAATTATTATTATTATTATTATTGCTATTGCTAGTTGCTGTTAAATGAGTAGGACAATCTCCAATCTTAGAAACCCCAAAGTTACGTAACGTGACTGTATTCAAGTTTAGATTTAATGTAGTCCAGTTGTGAACGATAAGTTCACATTGGTGATGTTACATTTTTGCTTTTAGTGCATATTGTAATCCATCGTGGAGAGCAGAAAGTACGCGATCGATGATGCTAGTCTGTGCATTGATTCCCATTACGCCGACACGTAAAATTTTACCAACCGTTGGACCCACACCATCGCTGATCTCAATTTTGTATCTGAAACGAAAAGATTACATTCCAAGAAATTTTCGCGGAGCGAAAATGCAATAATAGAGAAATAATCTCACTTTTTCATAGCTCGCGCTATTATAATATTGCCGTCGACGCCGGGCGGCAATTTGATCGAGATAACGGTCGACAATTGGTACCGCGGATCCTCGACGTAGCATCGCAGCCCGAGATCTCGAAGGCCCTTCCTAAACCTGACGGCGGCTGCCGCGTGTCTCGCCCAGGAAGCGAGGAGCCCCTCTTCCGCGAGTTGTACTAGAGCCGTCCTCAAGCCGTACACCAGTGTGGCGCTTATTGTGTGATGGTATACCCGCCGCGGCGCATCGAAACAGTTCCAATAATCGCCGAGGATCTTCAGGTCCCAATAGTAAGCGGGTCGCGTCGTTCTCCGGAATATCTTTTGCCTGCAATTGTCGGCGCGGAATCGTAAGACGATATTTCCGGACAGATTGGGAAGAAATGTCAAGAATTCAACCTCCTCCGACGAATGCATACATGATTCACCAATTGTAGGAACCGAATAGGTGACCACAACGTGACTCACGAATTCGATTGACATTCAACGCATTCGGAATCCCGCGGGGACTTTGTCGGCGGCACGCCGTCCGTTATCGCGGAGAAACTCGTTCCCCGCGAGTTGGGGGCCGATCGTGGCGGCATACGTACTCTGCGCGCGAACCGAAGGAGACGGGCGTTATTCCTGCAGGCGCGCCGAGAACTTTCTGGCTGCCGGTGTAGACCGCGTCCACCTGCCAGGCGTCCATGAAGAACGGTTCTCCACCCAAGGACGCCACCGCGTCGACGATCAACAGGGCCTCGTATCTGCCGAGAAAATAATTTCAGTTCGCTCCCCCTCGTCTCGTGTGAGTACCATCCACCTACTTGTGTACCAACTCGCCGACGCCCTCGAGAGGTTGCTTCATGCCCGTCGACGATTCCGCGTGGGCCATGAACACGACTGCCGGCCGGTGTCTCTCGAGATTTTCGTCCAGGGCAGTTAAATCGAACGGCACGCCGCATTCCGTTTCCAGAAATTTTATCTGAAACACACCGTTTTTCGAAGAAAATAATTCTAGAAAATCTTATCGCTTTCTTTCTTCTTGTATCCAGATGGCACACGATGGTTTATGGGCGTTATATTTACGTTTTAAATGTATTTAATATTGTATAACCCCAGATAGAACAGCAAGTGTCATGATAATGTCAAAGTAACAAAGAAATCATTAAATCATGATTGAAAGGTAAATTTTGTAATCATATTCTCGTCATTTTGACATTATTATAATTTCTTGTTCTACTTGGGACTGTCCTATAAAGGAAATATCAACAGTAATATATCAGTAATATATCAATAGCAACAAGATTGTAATCTTGCAGAAATATTGTTACAATTGAACTGCAGATTTTGTGCTGTATGAGTCAAATATCAATATTATAATTTTCTCAATAATGTAACTGTTATGTATACATGTGTTATATAACATTTATATTGTTGAGTGAGAAATTATAAAATATCGATGCAATTTTACTGCTGGTATTTACTGGATGTTTAGGAAAAAAGCCAACGTGTGCTCTTCGGATATTCTCGCCTGTCCCGGCGTGTATATTTATTCCGTACATTTGCGCCAATGCGATCGGCCATGTCGGCCGCGCGTTCTCCCCAAATGCCGCATTTAACGATCAGCACGGTTTCGCCCGGCTCGAGCAGATTGTCCAGGCAGGCCTCCAAGCCACCGTGACCGGACGTACTTAGGGCGAGAGTGAGTCTGTTCCTGGTTTGAAAGGCGTACCGCAAGCCCGCCTTGATGTCGTCCATCAACTGCGAAAGAGAACTCTCGGCAATAATCGGTTTATCGCCTCGGCCCCGTGGGGAACCATCGCTATTCAAATATTCATCTTCTCGCGTGTATTAACGACGATAAACGCGGTAGCTTCAAGGCTCGCGAAATTCCGCGTAGCCCCCGGAAATACCTCGCATATCTCCGGATGAAGGTGACCGAGCACTTGCTGCCCGAGAGAACGGAGAACGTTGTCCGAGCAGTTAACCGGACCGGGACTCATTAAAAGCTTCACGGGCAGAGTCACCGGTCGCAGTATCTCTTCCGGTGGCTCCGGGTGAACGGCGCATCGTCGCCAGGTACGTAAATCTTCCATCTTCTCGGGCTTTTCTCACGGGAACCTCGTGGCGAAGTCGTGACACTAGAAAATACTAAGAGGTCTCGCGCCCGCGCAGCAGACATAAACGGGATATCGGTGACGAAAAACACTGTGTCACGCAAAGATAAGAGAGTCGTTCGATTTCTCTCCTCCGTGCACGCGCTTATCGTCTGCAACCGCGTGTAATAAAATTATGGATTCGTGTTTTTCTTATTGTCTGGTACAGCGAGTTGACGAGGATAAAATCAATCGGTCGAGGAAAACGTCGAATAATACCGTTTTTCGAGATAACGCAGACGCGACTATTAAAAATCCTGCGTGTTTGGATGACACTGAAGAATCAAGCCACTTGTGTATCCGATTGTTATCGGTAAACAGATCACTCGCGTATCGTCAAGCATGAAAACCCGAGATTTTCCATATTAGTTGTAAACTTTCCTCAATATCTGCGTTATATTTTATCTTTATTTTTGTTTGTCTTTCATTTTTATATCTTTATTTTTGTTTGCGTTTTCATTCGTCAAACAAGTTCAATAATCCAAGTGCTACGTAACAAAAAATCAATTAAGAACAAATTAAATTTGTCAAAGTAAAATGTTGAGAGAATTAATTGAATTTAAAAAGTTATAGACAGAATTTTAAGCAATTTAAATATTAATTTCATTATAATTATAAAATATTTTTTTATATATTTGATGAATGAACGTGTGTCAAGCAATTTTCCAAATTTTTCGAAATAGTTTAAACGTGTCGCTGACTTTGTGACGTGTGTCAAGCAATTTTCCAAATTTTTCGAAATAGTTTAAACGTGTCGCTGACTTTGTGACGTTTCATATTATGAATATATTTTTGTTACAACTCCAACGAGCTACGACACTGCGTCGGATGATAAACATCGTGATACACGCAAGATACGTTAATGATAGTATTTATTATCGTTCATAAGGTGAGATAGGTCAGGAATGAGAGGTCTTTACAGCGAACAATTATTTATTTTCATAAAATTACACGCATTATATATTCATGTCGAACTTTTGAACAATATTGAGATATTTCATGTCACGCAGAGCAACAGGCAAGTGTTTTCCTAGTATCAGCGAATAAACAAAAATAAACGAACGCCGGATAATGTCGGATGGACGGTTCGCGCGACAAGTAGATTATCGTGGCGCCATCTACGAAGTAACGCGGGCGATGCGCGCGTACTCAGCAATTCGACACACGTTCCGCCGATGAGCCGCTGTGCAAATCCCGCGTGACATTCCTGATTCAGTTCCGGCTCTCAATCGGATCGCAGGTGAGACCGCAAACGATTCACGTTTCACGAAAAAAAAAGAAATCAAGACCGCGCGCGAACGGATTTTGCGACGTTACGGCGTTGCTTATCGATCGAGCGTCTCCTCGATCAATCATTCACTCCGTTGGTCAGGATCGCGCGACGATTTTACCGACCGAGCGATCCATCGAGCGACGGAAGCGAACGGGGGGAGGGAGACTCGGATACAACGGCGTGCTTCCTGTTATTCAGAATTTTCGATAGATCGGCGATCGCGCACGTGGACGCGTCACGCGGAACGAGAGTGACGCGCCGCTCAGAGAGTCGAGAACGACGCCTTCGCCGTCGCCCTTCTCTCCACGAACTTTCGTCCCTTCTCTTCTCTCTTGCTCTCCCCCTCCCCCTCCCTCTCACCCTGTTCGCCGTCTCTCCACCGCCGCCTTCTCCTCGCGTCCTTCTCCTTTCTTCGCGNCGGCTTTTCTCGGTCGACCGGTCGACCGGTCGACTGCCTTCTCAAGGGGGCGTGCTTGCTCGCCGTACAACAATGAGCGAACGCGAAACCATCTAGGCACGAGGCGCAAACGAATCCGTTCCTTCGCTGGTGGTTCGTGTGTGGCCCGGCCGGCCACTCCGCGGCGGCACTCGATCGCGTAGGCACGACCGCGGGCACGTGAACGCGGGGCCGAGTTTTGCGGTGGATCGTGGCGTGCCCTTCTCTCGCTCTCCGTCTCTACGCCTGCGTGTGTATCCGCGTCCAGATCGACGATCCGAAGGGATTAAGGGCCGGAGGAAGGAGCGGAACGTTCGGACGCGCGGTGAGATCGTGTCCCGTTGCGGCTCTCCCGAGGCTGGGACCTTCGTCTCTTCATCTCTCGCCGCACGCAAGTTCTCGCTCTACGAGGTATCCCGTTTATAATTATACCGGAGGGTACGCGCGCGCGCGCGCACGACACGTCCGCGATCGGCGGATCGACGGGCCCTTTTGCTCGAAATCTCACCGCCCGAGGTACTTGACTTCTCTCTTTCTGGTGTTTCTGAGTGCGCGAAACGTGACCATCTCCTCGGTCTCTCGCGTTCTCTCTCTCTCTCTTTCGTGCGTCTGTGACGGTTCATTGTCCATCAAACGGATTTAACGCAAGGTATTTGATCTCTGAAGGAGAATAAGTAAGATTTGTGTCCGTTTCTATGCAGGTTTATCGGTTTATGACTTTTTTTTTTCAGGTAGAAATCCACAAACCTATATTTCTTTTTTTGAAGTTCTCGGAACGGGAGAAGAATAAAAGTTGAGTCGAGATTAAAGTTTATCTACGTTGGTAAAAATGGACAATAGAGACAGACAACCTTCGCCAGTCAATGACGTGCCACTGGTTTTTTTTTTTTTTTGGAGTCGAAAGCGCAATTGACGTTAAAGAGCCGCTGCAGGAGATGAATCTCTTATCTACGCCGCGACGTAGATTGCGATCTCACGTGCTTTTAAGTGTCGGCGATCGTATAATCACGTTGACTCGAGATTAAATTAAGTGGACAACCGTGCTGCATTGTCCGCCGATTTCTCAATGGCCTGTTTTTCGTCGCGATCGCACGGATAGTAAAAGAATCGGACCCGCAGGCTGATCTCTTCGGCTTCTGCACGTGATAACGAATGCTCACGAGCTGCTCAGAATTTCTCTATTGCGAGCCGAATGATTGTGATGGAAATGTTGACGTTTCACGATCGATAGGGATGAGAATTTTAATCGCCTTGACTTCAATTTGTATTATTATAAACAATTTTGTGCGCGAGTGTGGATCTGTGTGGATGTGTACGTGCGACGTGTCTGTGTGCGTGGAATTTCGGGTTACAATACGTCGTTTCATCCTTCCTTTGAAGTTTTCCCGACGGTTTCCGAATTCCAAATTTGAAGAAGAAAACGTTCGCCGGCCAGTCGACATTCATCGGTCCCGTGTGCTCTCCCAAGTGCGCGGCTTTTTGCATTCGTAATATTTTTATCGCGATATTATGAAACGTCCAGAGTGCCGGCGTTACGCGGAGATAGTAAATATTTTCACACCTCTGTGTGACTATGTGACTCGAAGGCGCGCGAGAGAGAGAGAAAGAATCGGCCTCGTCGCGCGCCGAGATACCTACGTAAATTTGTTTACGGGCGAATTTATCTGCAGGAAATTTTAAATTAACGATGAGCGGGGCCCCGCGACGTTACCGTTTCGGCCGATTATTTCCCCCGGGCGCGATTAATGGGCCTACACAACGCGTTTCGAGAGAAACGCGCCCGCACGTGCATCCTCTAGTCGAGAGAGATAGCCGTGCCTAGCCCACGCTTCCTTCCGATTCCACATTTTTTTTTTCTTTTCTTCGTCGCGTGCGATAAAACGCTCGCTCGCGCTTGGACGAATTTCGTAACCAACTCGCGTTTCGGTAAGTGCGTGTTAAATAACGCCCGCCCGCGTAATCTCGGCGAGAAGGAGCGGGAACAACAGGTCTATTGTCTCCCCGGGCATGTCGCGCCACGCGAAGCGCAGGCCGTCTGCACCGATGCGCCAGATATACATTTATCTATCCTTGTTTCTAGAAAAACCCCGATGGAACACGTGGCGAGGAAGGGACCGGGGTGGTTCAGTTAAAGTTTCCCCTCCGAACGATGTGCCATGGCTTCGTCCTTAGGGGGGCCAGGAATGACGTCGGGCGTCCCGTCGCCGCGAATAGTCAACCTGGAATTTCCCCCGCCTCCACCTTACCCGCCGCCCCACAGTCAGGTAAATTTCGGGTTATTATGGCTCGTTAATTTCGCCGATGACATGCACATTGGTGCGTGTAATTGCGCGCGACAGCGAGTGTGAGGTAAGCGACTCGCGCGCGGAAGGAGTTTGTCCTTATTTATTCACACGCATCTCTTTTGAGCAGCTCGTAACGCTTCGCCGCGGTTCAGCGTCCAAGAGTTTACTTTTATCTTACGGCCGACGGCTTCAATGTTTTCCGCAGATATCGTGCACCGCGTTAATGGAACCGGTATCGTCGATGGTGTCGCCCATCGCGGGTTCGCGCCAGCATCTTTTGGATTATTCGTATGCGTATTACCAGCCTGAATCGGATTTCCATGCGACATATCCGACAGAGGTGCTGTCGCCGCAGCAGCCACAGCAGCAGCAAGAACAGCAGCAGCAGCAACAGCTACGACAGTCTCAGCAACATTTGCAGCAGATAAGGTCGGATGCTTTGAAGAGACACACTTACACAACTTGCTATGGCACGGAAGAAAACATTTATGAAGAGATATCGGAAATCAGGTAAGCGTCCATTAAGAGATCATCCGCATGAACGGGTTATTAGCTCCGAGAAATGTTGGAACTCGCAACAAGTCTTTAAACACCGGCACTCACGATCTCCGGTGCTTATGGAAATGAGGATCCGACGAAGGGAATTTAAATTACTATTTATTAAAACCCCGTTGAAAATTGCGCGACCTACGGACGGCCGTGAAATGAATTTTCTCGCGGGCGTAAAGCACAAGAGAGTAATACGCGGCGCAAGTGAGCAACACGTCACCAACCTCCCCACAGTTCAATGTATCGTGCAGCGGATGCCAGAGATAGCGATTGAGTTAGGAACAATAAGAAGACAAGTTTATTCATCCAGCGTCCTCGACTGGCGCATAAGTCATTGAAACGAGATAAACCGCGTGCGCGTTCAAATTGAGAACGCTCGTTAAGTGCACAACTACATTATTCCATACGTCGTCGAGAGACCACGGCGAAGTCTATCTCTTCTTGTAAAATTCAGTCAAATCAGTGCGTGTACTCAATTTAATTATATATTTGTTTAACGCGGAGAATGTTTACAATTTTAAAATCAAAGCTAACGACCGTTAACTAAATCATAACGGCAGTTATAATATAAATAATATAAATATAAATAATAATCGCATGAAAATCAAGTTGTTCTATCGCCGAGCTATACTGGATCAATTTTACAGCAAGCAATGCCATCGCGCGTTACACGGCTCGCGAAGGTCACTCGTGGCAGAGGAGGTGCGTCGCGTACAATCGCGGCATCGTCGCGTGCTCGGGGAACTCAATTTGAGCGTGGAGGCGATGCTGATGCCGACTGCGGTCGACAATAACGAGAAAGAAATGACGCAGGAAGCTCATGGAACCTCGTCCGAAGAACTGTTGCCTTCGGTTGGCCCCGCCGACGATCTCTCTCGCGTTGGATGTGACATGGACAGCGGCTTCAGCGGCAGCTCCACCGCGAGTTACAGGTACGTTACGAAAAAGAAACTGTTATTGTATTTGTTTGCCCTCGTTCGTACAGCCAGCTCGCCGCGGACGCGATGTTTTTAAACGGTGCTCGGTTTTGCAAAGCATATTTACGAGTCTTATTTGATTCAATTCACAGATCGGGTTTAGGTTCTTTAAGAAGAGGAATGGGACGAACAAGCGGTCCGGAACCGATCGGCGTTTTGCGTAAGACGAAAGCCGCCATGATTTGGAAGAAAGGCTGGAAAGGTTGGAAAAAACTTCACTCCTTCGGGAGCAACAACAGCAGCAGCAGTAGCAGTAACAATAGCAAGATCGTTGGTGAGTCCGATGAATCGTTAGTAGTATTGATTTCGTTCACCAGAGATAAGATATAAAGAGGCATATGGTAGTAGTGTCCAACGGTAACCTATCTCGTTCTGCCGTCCTTATCGCATTCTCGTCGTTTCATGAATACGATAATCATGCTCGGTAGTTGGTTGCAAACCGCGTGCGACTATGAATTACTCGCGCATGAGCAATCCGTTACAAATTCTCGATGCGTAGCTCGTCGCGCGGCAAGAATACAAACGGCGTTTTCCTCGAGGCCGCGTTTCTCGGAAGCAAGAAAGGAAAGGGTCCCGCGCGCGGCGATTTCTTTCTTATTTTACATATAGCCGAGCACCCGCGCCGAACGAAAAATTGTTACGAGCGTGAGAAGCGGGGGGAAAGGGAGAAAGGAGACGTATTTATTTATATCCGTGATCATTACGCAAGGCCTCGCGCAAGAATTTAGGATTTCAAGAATCGTGATTGAAGCAAAACGAAAATGATTACGGAATCACTTACGGAATCACGGGGGAGAGACCGGATATTCGAGCATTGTCCCCGCGCCCGTTTTAAGGTGTTTTGTCGCGCATAACTGCACAAGTACGCATATCCTTTCTTTTTATGAGAACGCCTGCTCGCGAGTATGAACACACGAGAGCGTACTCATACTCGGTCCGTACGCTCGCGTGCATTTGGCGAATGGAGTTAATTATTGGTACTTGGAAGGGGTCAGCCGTGGGGTCACTCGGTGGAGAAGCAGATGCGAGATCACGTGAAACCTTCGCCTCCTCCCTTCCCCTCATCTCTCCCACTCTTTCTCACTCTTTTCTTTCTCTCTTTACCCCCGTTTCCTCTTTTTCTTCAGCTTACATCGCGTAACCCTCTTTCGGCTTTACACGCTCACTTGGACTCATTATATTTCTTTCGTCGATTGTCGACCGCTTTGCGAAAAAGTTTACCATTTTTCCCCACTTCTGATAGACCAAGATCAATATTGTACTGTAATATATTCCGTGAACTAGTTTCATACACAAGCAATATATAAAACTTATATGCATAGATGTGTATATTAATTAATTGAATTATTTTCCATATATATATAGTATAAAAAATCCAAAATTGATGGATAGTGTTTCGTTTATGTGCTCAAAAAGTCTTCCTCTCACGTTCATCTCAATCGCATTATTCATATTCTTTTTCTGTTACGAGAGATGTACAGCTCGAAGAAAGAAGAGTGAATACTAGTTGCCGATTAGACAGCTTTATCTATGAGAATCTTGAAAATCTGATAACTGAGACCGAATATTTTTGAAACGCTAGTTTTAAGAGTTGAAATCAAAGAATCTTTACATATACGTCTCATTGTAGCAACTATATTAACTATATTAATTCGCGTGGACTTTTTTGATCAGTAAAGTAAAATAATGTACACGAGGTATAGGAAGCTGAATTATACAGTTCATAAATTATATACATAATTTAATAATATATTACATCAAACAAGTATACACTCAGTGAATACAAAGTAACAGTAATGTAATGTCAATGTTATCATTTCGATAATATAATTGTTATATACAAGATACGTTGCATTGTAGTTATATTGTTGAGTATGAAATTATAATATTGACATTATATTACTGTTTGTGTTTACTGGGCATACATCCGCGTGGATTTTTTTATCGATCGTGAAAAGAATACCCGGTGCCTACAATGTACATCGATTCATATTAGATAGAAATAGAATCGGTGATACCATTAGATATCTCTCTTACAAATTAAATACTATTCTAGAACGCGTAGGATAACAATCGCGCAGCTGGTGGCGCCGACTAGCGGCGGTGCAGCGACAAAGTGGTGTTAATCCGCGTTCGGCGTGACACCGTACCGGTCGAGTCCCAACGTGAGTTGGGAACGTACATTCGTACGCACGTTCACGTACACATGCATGTACATATTTATATTCGCAACGCGAGACCTCGGCGAGTAGTCGGCCGAGAGTAGCTAGAAACTCGCAATATAATTCCGTTGCGTACCGCCCTCACGGTAATAGAACGAAAATTACTTTTATTACCCGGCTCCAATTACCCTCGTTAACACGTCACGCCGATTTATAACAATCGCGTACACCTTACGCGGCATAGCCACATATGCTACATCCCTTCTTCCCCTCCCACACGTTTCAAAGGCCTGAAGCCAGATCATCTCTCTCTTTCTCTCTCTCTCTCGTCGTCTTTCTCTAGCGCCTGCGTTATCTCGAATCCGTCTCCGTCGCTCTTATCATCTCGACTCCGCGGCACAGCTGTGCCGCAGAAATATATACAACATATATATAGTATATCTCTCCCTCTCTCTTAGTTCGCCCTATCCTTCTCGCACGTTGCGCACCGCGCCTCTTCCTCTCTTTTATATTCATTCACCGTCTCTTCGCGCGACTCGTCCGTCCACCTCCGTTCTTCTCTCTTCCTCTCCCTCTGCGGCCCGTACGCGCAGCTGCGGCCGCGAGGCGAGCGCGGTCGAGGCTGTTTATTCGTGCGTTTCACTCTCGATCGCTCGTACTTTCTCTCTCGTTTATCGGCCGCGGCACCCTCCCTCGCTCGCTCGCGTTCCTTCCCCCCGCCGTCCTCCCCCGGGCGCACGCTACGGTCTCCGTTTCCTCCGTGCCCTTCGCCTCTTTCTCCAACCTCCGGCGTCAGTGTTGTACGGCGAGCGCGGAGGGCCGGGGCCCAGAAACACGCGGCGCGGCCATGTTGACTCGCTCCGGTCCGCTCGCTCGCTCGCACGCTCGCCTCGGTCTCGCTTCGCCTCCTCGCCCGTGCGGCGCTTCTTCAGCGCGGCGCGCCGCGGCGTCCAAGTCCTCTCTCTTCCCGGTCGTCGCCGGATGCCGCCACGGCGTTGTCGTTGATTCGCGCGGCCCGGCTCGCGCTGCACGTGCTGCGCGCGGTGTGATTTTTCGCCTCGTGAAATCATCGTGTATAGTAGCGTCGCGCGTCCGGGGTGCGCGTGCGCGCGTGTGAGTGCGGGCGGGTGCACACGCGCGCGCGCGCTCGCCTTAGCGCTATGAATTCGCCGCGTGTGGTAGCGCGATTGCGTTCTGCGAATACGTTCCGAGCGAACACGGTGGAGTGAGCGAACGAGTGAAGAGAGAAAGAGGGAGAGAGGGAGTGATTACGCGAGTGGATCGTCGTCGCGAGGAACACTCGCGTCCGCGAGATGGAGGAACTGCACAACGGGGTTGTCCTCATCAAGTGTAAGTAAGGCGCGATTTTCTCTCCGACGGCGCGGCGGCGCCTCTTCGCCCTCATCCTCGCCTTCGCGTCTACGAATCGTCCCCGATCGTCGCGATCGAGTGGAACGGAATCCGGGGCGGAAGCGGATGTGATAACATTCCGAATGTAATCGCTCCCTGTCGCCGTGCTCCTCGGCAATCGGTATCTTCGCCGCTGCGGCGGAATGTCGCTGGCGCGTCGACGCTTGACGGGATTACGTTATGTCAGCGCGACCGGTACCAGTTTTCGGCTGACGCGACGAGTACATATAGTGACCATCCATCCTATATTACAGAGGACAATCCTTTATTTTAGGTCTGTGTCCTAGATTTATTTATTTTTTTCTTGAAAACTCACTTTTGTCCTTTATTTTTGAAAAGTCCTATAAAACGTTCTATATTCCAGTCTCTTTATCACCTTTGTATATTTTGTGTATAAATGTTTAAATAAGGATGTGTTTCTTTTTTTAATATAATTGTTTTAGGGCCGGTTTTTACCAACTTCTTGGTAAGCTAACTAATGGTTAAATCATACGTCTGAACTTTTCTAATTTGAAAATAAAACAAAGACAGACGTATGACTTAACTATTAGCTATCTTACCAAGTTGGAAAAACCGGCGCTTAATTTACAAAATTTTACTTTATTTTTTCATATAAATATATTTAGAGAAAAAATATTAATGATAATAATAAACTTACATTGCACTCGTTTATAGAAAAAAGGTTGGTGGTAGTGTTCTTTATTTTTCTCAAAGAAATGTGGTCATCGTATGTATACATAGCTACCCGAGCCTACGGTTTAGCATCGCGTTCGCGTCACCTTTGTTCGTTTTCCCTAAGATCTTCCACAGGATAAGGATTGTCGAGGGACGATGCTTAGAAACAGCCCTCGATAGATGTGCGCAGGTTCGATCTTCTTGATTTGGTTGACTCTCGAGACTAGATAATATAAGCGAAGGATATTTTTAAGTTAACAAAGTCAATATTCTTGGAGACATCTTATTCGGGCGCTTATATTTTGCAATTTAGCAAGTGGACTTGAATTTTGATTTTATAATCGTGTTTTGTCTTGGAGAATCCAAAAAAATTGTTTTAAATTCCGGAATTATGAAATGAATTTTTTTTTCATCCCATTTCTGTTCTAAAAACATTCTTAAGAGTTTAAAAACAGTTTGCCTTTGTGTCACCAATTTTAAAGCCTTTTGTCTTTGAGATCTCATTTTTTTAATAAATAATTATACATAGTGTTTAAAACTTGCGTTTGAACTTGAAGTGCAAAGTTTTTGCAAGTATGTTTCCTCTTAGACAGAGCAATATATGTAATAATGTAATAATTTAATTGTTTTGTAATTACGGTACCTATTTGATGCATTCTATCTTGGGGACCTAAAAAAGACCCCCATGCAAGCAACTAAGCTTATTAACAAGATTATACATCTTCAAGAATAGCGTGTTAAATTGCAACCATTTTTACTTCACATGGTCGTCTCGCTATATCATTCGCTGCGTCACTCAAAATTCTATATCGATGGCATTTATCTTTTACAAGTGTTTAAAAAGAAGACCGACAGAACGCCGTTGAAAAGTCAGACGCCGGTCACGGATGATCACGGATGCGGTCAGCGTGTGACGCCGGTCCCGGTGATTTACATTTCGAGTACAATCTGGATGATCGAGTTTGCGTCAAGCACATCGGCCTTGCGTCGTCCGTGCGTCGCGGTTAATTATAGTTTCGGCAGTTATCGCCGCTACGCGGTACGCCATTGGAACGCCCGCATCGACGAAAATTGGAGACGATTGCGTCGGCGTGTCGTCGCGATGCCCACCGCCGCCGGTCCGTTCTCCCGCGTCTCGTTTCGTTTCGTCAATCGTCATCCCCCTCGCTCCGCGGTTTTCCATCGATCCGCCTGGATCAAAGATCAGATCGCAATTGCTCGCCCGGAGCGGTCGATAATCGAGTCGTTACGACGTCGTTTCCGGGGGGGTCACTCGCGGTGCGCGCGTAAAGGCCACGTCAGGTCGGCCCCTTGTGTTTAGCTCGGAACGCGCAATCGGTTAATCATTAGCGGGCGCTCTGACCCGTGATACGGTATGGAAAATTGCTGCGTTGCTCGCGCGTACAACACAACGCGCCGAACGTTGCTGAGACCAACGCGAATATGAGAAATGTAACGCGAAATCTATAGTGACGTTGAAGGAGAAAAACAAAACAGGAAAGCTGACCGCGCGCCGCTAACTCGCCCTTTCGAAAAATTCTCGTGTTATCGTCACCTAATATCCCATCTTGGACGATCTATAATTCGTATGAGAGTTCAGGATAAAAATTTATAATTTTATGTGTGAGACATGCACGGAAAGAAAAATATAGTTACTTTTGAATCATCACAATTTTATAGTATTTCTAATGATAATTATGGTTGATCATATGGTTAATCACATTTATTATTAAAAATATTAAAATTATTGGTTGGGTCCAAAAATAACCATATTTTTCTCTCAGTGTGGAGAAAACATTTAAGAATTAAAAAAAAATTTAATGAAAGACTGTCGGAATTAAATCGATAAAATAATTGGGTAGTAATTGGGTAATATTTAACATTTAAGAAATCCAAAATAAACGTTTATACTATATCAAAATATCCGGGATAATTATAAAATGAAAGACACACTGTCCTGGATATGATTAAATATAGATCGTCCAAGGTAGATTTTACATTGCAGAGATTATTATTTGAAATCTCTACTGCGCGGTATTAAATCTGTATTTGATATTATAAGATGAGTATGATGATTGAAGGTTGTTTAATCGGTAAAGAAAAAAAAAACAATTCACCGCAGATGGACTTCTCTGCGTGAAGGAAAGATAAACTCGTGTTCTAATTATAGAATTAGATTATAGAATTATATCTCCGTTCCCGTGCGCCTTTGTACATACAAGTATGTCCGCGTTGCGCAATACCGAATATCTAGTGCATCGAGAGAACCTTGCTGGCCATGCGTAGGCGTGCTCTCTATCGCAAATGCGCCTATTGAAATGTCACGCCGATTTTTCGCGCGAAACCGCGCGCGCGCACGCGCGCGTTGCTCCATATTCATAGCCGCCGCGAACGACCTGGGCGAGATAGTGAAAGGAAATTGGGCGAGTTTCAGATACGTAAACGCCAAGATGCTTTATGGCCTGAACACCTAGTCCCGTCGTTGGACGTGAAAACGTCTCGAGTGGTTTTCTCCTCCACCCTTTCCGTCCTCCTGATGCGCTGCTCCCCTCGGCTTTCGCCTCGCCACTCGTTCGCCGAGAGAAAAAGAGGAGAGAAACGAGAGAAGGACTCGCCGAGAGATACGAGATTACGGCGTGTCGGCCCGAGAGAGGAGAGTCGATCTCTCGCGTCGGCCGGGCCGTCGCGCCGCTGTGAACGCCGACCGTCGTCGCCGAGGCTCGATTGCCTTAAATATGTAGAGTTAAACAATTGTCTCTCGTTATGACATTTAGGTTTAATGCTCCCGCGGAAAGTGGAGCGTTCCACGTCTCCCCGCCGCCCTCCGATTTGCCGGCCGGCTATCGGTTGCATCTCGGCGCATCTCTTATCGCTTTCGATAAGAGTGCTTTGTCTAGAAACGCCTCCGAATCAATCGAGTTNGGGGGGGGGGGGGAGGACGCGGAAATCAGAAACCACGCGACAGTACTATTATGGATAAACACGCACGTTCAAGCGGGTTCGAGCTTTATAGAGCCGGCTACAGCTCGCGGCGCGGAAACGGCGCGGGCGGGAGGGAGCGGGCGATTCGTCATACATCTCTCTCTGTCTCTCTCTGTCTCTCTTTCTCTCTCTCTCTTCCGTGCGTACGTACGGGGGGGCACGCGCGAGCAGGTTGATAGATAGAGGCGCAATAGAGGCTCTCGTCTATCCCGAGGAGGAAACAGTTGTCGGCCGCGTGTGTACGTCGCTCGTTCGCCGAGAGACGGAGGACGCGCGCACGGCATCGCCCGTGATTCACGCAGCGCGGCGTGTTCTCTCTTACCTGCCTGTGTTGTTTGCGTTCTCGAGGCCTCCTACCTGCCACCTTGAGAGCCTCGCGTCGCTCGCGAGCACGCCGCGGCAGCGGTAGCGGTAGCGGCCGTTTACACGCATGGGCAACGCAAGCGGGACCGGTAAGCGTGGGCAGCGTAAGAACGGAGTCGGATGGGACCCCGATCCCTCGGCCCCCGTGCTTTTCTTTCCACGTGAAAGCAATTGGGCAATCGGTGTGCGTTGTAGGCGTCTCCGCTCGTTTTCGTCTCGGCGCCGGTCTTACGCGCGTGGCCTCGTAATCCTCTCGTCTCGAGTTCGCGGAACGAGAAATCGACGACCGAGCGGCGATTTATTTACACTTACCGTCCCGTGCCCTCGGCTCGGAATTCCAGCAGACCTCGCGACGTCGTAAACCGACATTGATTGCGTGTTTTTACGATTTCACGATCCCCCCCGATTGTGACGCGTCTCTGTGTATATATGTTTGTACAGGTACTCATTCGCGAGATCCGCGAGGATCCGCCTAGGAAAGGCCCCCCCAGTTTTGGTCCTGGCGGAGAAACCGTCGGCGGCGCGTGCGTCGTGGATCGTCGGGTAACGCGCATTTTCGCCGGCGCGTACGCCGAGAAACGTGGGAACGCTGGACAGGCTCTGGGCATTTAACCCGATTATCGTCGCGACGTTAACGCGCTGGTAACGCGAGCGCGCGCGACACAGCGGAAGGTCCAATAAAGCGCGGTGACGCTTCCGCGCGCGCGAGGGGCTCCCGCCGGTTCGTTTCTACCGCGAGGCATTCCGCGCTCGGCGGAAAAATTTTATTTTTCTCCTCTCTTGCAACGGCCGTGGCCGGTAGTATCTCGCGGGATCGCGATCGTATCTCTCCCCGCGAGGATGGAACACGGAAAGAATCGGCCTGTTCTCTCGGCGGTGACGCATAGCGGGTATAGCTATAGCTGATCGCGATGACGCGCCAGGATTACTTACTTATTTCATTATGGTCGGAGTTACGAAGCCGTCCCTCTTTCTTCTCCCTCTCTCCCGTCGTTCTCTTTTCATTCGGATCGTTTCTGGGGAACGCGCGCGAAGTTGTCCTTTCCTCCGATTGTGGGTCGCATCGTGAGTTTGTTGTTCGTTTCCAGATGAGCCTCGTTCAAGGTGCAGATCGTGGGATGACGTAGGACCGGGGAAAATGGAAACGGTCAGCGGGAATTCGCACGCGCATCATTCCACGCTGGAGACCA
Source organism: Tetramorium alpestre (assembly GCA_021460005.1). Classification (NCBI taxonomy): domain Eukaryota; kingdom Metazoa; phylum Arthropoda; class Insecta; order Hymenoptera; family Formicidae; genus Tetramorium; species Tetramorium alpestre. Next base: position 235,657 of record JAJVSH010000051.1, read on the forward strand.
GCAGGTCCAACACGTCCACGCAGTCCGCCAGAAGCGAGGACTCCTGGTGCTCGGCGTCGGACCACGATCTCTCCTCCGATGACGAAAGCGAAAAGAGCAATATCAGTATTAAGTAAGTTGAGCTCTCTCGTTACATAACGTGGCGAAGCTAAAGTCCATAATGAAAACCTCGCCGTTCGCTCCTTGCAGAAGCAACTGTCAATTGAGAAACACGTTGCATAAGGCGCGCACGATCTGCGACAAGTGGCGCTTTCAGAATATGCCGGGGAACAACGTGGACCTCCTGGAGTCCCCGGGGAACCACGGCCGCCTCTCGAGGTGGTTCAGCATTCGCCGTGGCTCGGCTCATCATTACGATGTTGATACCTCGGACACGGTGTCGTTGACCACGCCGGTCAAAACGTCGCAAATGCCGCAGCTCTGCGAAGTGAGCATTTCCTCCTCAAACTCGTTCGTTTACTCGAAATAATTTGTTTGAAAGGATATTCATATCGAACAATCGTATCCTTAGGTCGACGAAGATAATAGTGCTATGGTACAGTTTCAATGCATGCAGCAGCGAAGACAGGCTCCGCCTACGCTCCCATCGCCACCTCCAAATCTGTCCCCGCAGCAATTGAAACGTAGACATATCGTGGCCGCGATAGTACACTCGGAAAATAGTTATGTATCTACTCTGCAGAGACTGGTAAATGTACGTGTCGAACAAACGATCTGGCATCGTGTCGAGCGAACGAAGAGCATTTTTCTCATGTAGATTATTTGCTTTAATCTTTAGGACTACAAAAAACCGTTGGAGGAATCCTCGCCACCTATACTGAGTCAGTCTAAAATCGCAACGTTGTTTCACAGGCTGCCCGAAATTTTGCAATGCCATACGTTATTTAGAATCGCCCTGGCAGAATGTGTACGATCCTGGGACAAGGATGAAAAGCTGGGAGATGTATTTGTCGCGAATTTTAGCAAGGCCATTGTTCTCGACATTTATAGCGGTTTTATAAACAACTTTTCTGTAGCGATGGATTTAGCTAAGCAAGAATCGAAGAGAAAGACTGCACTTGCTGACTTTTTTAAGGTATTACCTCGCGAAATGATTCGTAAAAGTATCTCATTGTTTTTGAGCTTTAATTTTTGCAATTGTTTTTGTAGGTGAAACAAATAAGTGCTCACGATAGATTATCTTTCTTTGGATTAATGGTCAAACCCGTGCAGAGGTTTCCACAATTTATCCTATTTTTACAAGTGAGTATACTAATGGTGTGTGAGAGACAACTTTTTCAATTTCGTTAAACTAATACATATTTTGAACTTAGGATTTACTGAAACATACACCGCAAGGACATCATGACAGAATGTCATTGCAATTAGCGTTGACGCAGCTCGAGAGTTTGGCAGAAATGCTAAACGAAAGGAAACGAGAGGCGGAGCAGTTCCAAGCGTTTAAAGAAATGCTGCGACATGTTTCTGGAAAGTTGTCACATCGTCCGCTTTCTTCAACGTCACGTTATCTTATTAGGGAAGACAATGTCACGCAGATGGTAAGATTCATCTAACGAATACAAATATACGCTCGAAGCACAATGCAATATACATATATACAAACAATTTATTTATAGGAGTTTAATCAAAATGGCATGATAACGAAATCCAAGAGAAGAAGATTATTGTTACTGAACGATCTAGTAGTATGCGTTTCCGTTACTCCGAGATCTACGGAGGACTTTTCGGGAAACGAACGACTAACATTAAAATGGACATATCCAGTGTCAGACATTGAGGTACATAGCATAAAAATATTATAGCACAACTTTTAGTCTTACTCAATTATTCGTGAACTGATCAAACGTTTTTTAAAAAATTACTAATGATTAATAAATCTATTTTAGATTCAAGACACCAGCACTTCTCCGACTTTAAGTCGGTTACTCACCGCTGGTCTGAATAAGGGCGGTAGTTTAAAATCCGATAAAAGCGGAGAGTGTGGGCAAGCGACGGATGCGGACAATCTCTGTGTGGAGATGAACGATCTCATGCACGATTACGAAGTGATGTCCAGAATAAGTGATTTGGTGGCCCAGTTGAAGGGCAGATACGAGGTATAGAGATATGTCTTTGTGTATGATTAAAACAATTTGAGTTGTAATCAACTTGCGCAAACTAATGCGTGTCTTTCTCTTATTTGAATTCAAAGGGGATGACGCTTCAGACTACCAAGCAAATTTTGCAATCGATACAAATGTCGATACAGCAGAAAGACGAGGACATGGTATGGGCTGATAGTTGTTGTCTCCAACTAGTCACAAAACAAGGTCAAATGTATACGTTTCAAACGGAAAGTCCACTGGTAAAAAAGGATTGGATAACGGAGCTTAGATTGGCGCAATTGGCTTTGGACCCCAATAACTCTCCATCGTGGGAAGTACCTGAACAAGAGCAAAGGCCGTCCACAAAAATGCCACTTTTCGTTAGTTCACAAGCTGTATATCACTCGCAACATCAGACTGAAGTAAGTCGAGATAAGGAATAGATAATATTGCTGTCTTCTAATTACTTATATATAACGTATTTACATATCGCAATATATTTTGCTTGCAGGTGCGTTGCGGTTGTTATTATTCCGTTGAAAACTCACGTCCCACGAGACGACGCGGTAGAAGTCAAAATTATTTGTGGATATGTACAGGAGACGGTATATCAAGCCATGTGACGATTTTTGGTCAATCGACCACAGCTTCAGCAACTTGTTTGAAACGTATAACCACTTTCGATCTGGTCGAGACTCGAGTGAGCGCTATCGAGTTCGTGAAAGGAGTGTCCAACGATCTTACCACGCTCGCCAGCGATCTCGTATGGATGGGTACGGATTCTCGGAGGATTATAATTTACGCCGCGACGGAGCCGGAGAAAGAAGAGGAGATTGGCAGTTACCCTGTCTCGGGACCCATAATAGAAATCAAGTATCATTGCGACAATGTTTTCGTTGCTTTAGGCACAGGCCTGTTGCTTTTGTTCAGACGCCACGTCGACGGTGCGTGGAACTTCAAGGATCCCTTCAGCATATCACTAGGTAACGATCCTGTCTCGTGTTTAATGCCGATCAATACGTTGGTTTACGCCGCCTGTGGCAAGAAAGTGTGGGTACTTAACGCTACTTCGGGCGATATCATCAAGAGCTTCAGCGCGCAGCACGAACACGGGAACGTCGGGAATGTGAAGCTTATGGCCCATTCCGGAGTCGGTCTTTGGGTTGCCTTGAAAAACTCGAGCACAGTTTGTCTTTATCACACGGAAACGTTTAAACACCTGCAAGACATCAATATAGCGTCCAATGTGTTGAGAGTGACAAAGATGAATAATCCTGCCAACTCGTGCGGCGGTACTCTCGCCGTGAATAATCAAACCGCGGTCACGGTCACGGCGCTCATGGCGTGCAAGGGTCTTTTATGGGTCGGCACTAATGTCGGCATTAGTCTGACCATTCCGCTGCCGCGATTGGAAGGTGTGCCCATTATCAGCGGTCGTGTCAATATCTCGTATCACGCACACTTCGGCCCGATCACCTTTTTGCTGGCGATACAGAACACGAAGAACACAGTGTATTCTGCGAAGGAACGCGTCAACGTCGACGACGAAAGTGTACAATTGAGAGCGAAAGATGGTGAGCAGAGGTCGCGCGACAGAACGAGTCTGGACTCTTCCGTGAGCAGCAACATCGTAAAGTTGAAGCAACAGCTGACCGGAAGCCCAGTGATGTTGAGGAGAAAGCGAAGTAAGGAGTACGACTGCCGAGGCTCGAAAACACTTCCGAGAGGATTGGGCGCCGGCTGCGGATTTCTGTCGAGCTCCTTCTCCAGCTCGCAAAGTTCCGGTGAAAACTGTGACGTTTATGGGCTCTATGGTGAATTGATGTACGTGAAGGATTACGAGAACGAAAACAATTCGGGCATAGATCCCATTTACGAGTCGTTGAGAAGGAGCGATCCAGAGTTGGCGGCTATACCAAATAAAGTGAGTACTTTGGATCGTAGATTAAAAATGAAAATCACTAGGCCTAGATCGCTGGATCTTTCCAACTGGTCGGTGGACTCTCACGCAAGCTCCTTGTACACGTCTTCCGGCTCGGAGGAGAACCTGTCTCTAAAAACTGGAAAATTATCGCGTAACAGTAGCATAGCTAGTCGTAACGGTCCCTACGACCTCTCCACACCTAACAATAGCGCGGTAGAATCGGGATTGGAAGCAACGTCCGCGACCAATCACAAGGTGAACGGCAAGAAAAATGGCAAAGCGGCTCAACAGGTAGATCAACCCAAAAGAACGGTGTTGACGCTGATGGGCGGACGCGGTTACATCAATTGGAGGCAACTCCACGCGCAGTCCGGTATCGACAAGAGCTCGAAATCAACCTACGCGTTCAAAGATCCCAACAGCAACGACGCACATATCGTCTTATGGGAGATGAAGTTATGATATAGGATCGCGCTTTTAGGTCTGTCGTTTTGCGGGAAGCAAAATTCTGACGCTGATATGTATGTACTATAGTAGACAATAGGACCAAAAGAGTACTGATAACATCTTTAGATAAGATTGTTGATACTTGTAAAGGACTATCGGACACATGGTATAATCTCGATTGCGTAGAGCTGCGTAGCGGCGAGTATCTGTGTCTTTTCGGCTAGATGTAACGTTACATTAGTAATGATTGCTACTTTGAAACAATTAAACGAGAATCGAACTATTGGAATCAAGTAAGATGACTCGAGAGTATTAGAATGTTGAATGTTTCTTGATTATCGAGATACTTAATAAGGACTGCACGCGAGTTTCTTTTTAATGAACAACTTTTTTTTTTAAGGAAAAATAACGCTTTATTAACTAAACAGACTGAAATGTATGGATCTTTGCAGCGCATGACAAGATTAATGTAAATCGTGTACCGGATACTCTTGTGCGTCGAAAACGTGCTTCCATTGCGAAGTAATCAATGTCTTCAGTACAATGTGTTACTTCTAGATTTCTGAAATTCTTTGAAATTTATATTTTTTCTGCTTAAGGTATTATTTGAATCTCATTAGTGTATAATGAAACAAATGTGATAAGCCTTGAAAAATATTGAGAAGGTGCACAAAAAACGGAGCTTAAACGGCTCCGCGTTTTACATTTAATATCCGTGACATATGAGAATAATTGCTACAAAAGTGTTCCGCTTATGTTATACGTTCGCACTCAGTTAAAAACTAACACGTCGTTGTTGGCGCGCGTACGCGTTGTAATTAAAATTTAGAACGACTTTAGCCGGGTCTGGACTACGCATTTATAACGGGAAATATTCAGCGCGTGTGCTGCAGAAACGTTATATTAGACATTTTACTGCATTATGAACGATTATCACGTTGTTTTTCATACCGATATGCAACATTAATTTTGGACGAAAATCAGTCGAGCGTTTATATATCCGGAAGTTATTCGGATTTTATGCGTTATGTCGATATGCAGTATTATTTTTTGTTTTTAAAATAAATACATGTGCATTGATTTTTATTTTAAACTTTAAATATAATTTTTGTTTTTGCAGTAAACAAAATTTAAACAATATATCAAAGCTCATCGTTTAAAAAACTGTAATTCCCAGATCCAATTGTACGGCCGCAATTATCGACATACTTTAGTAAAGAGTGATGCTATTTTGATATTCGACAAGTGTTTATAAAGTTTCATAGTGAGCGTAATATGAGATAATATGACGCATCTGTGCTTTAAAATTTAATTTTGCGAAATTAGGAACTTTCATTCCATTAAAGATGTTCAGGAAATTGAGGCCATATATTTAGGAAATTCTAAAGAGCTACTTAAAAGTATCATTGTTTACAAAATTTGGTGATTAATCCACCAATATTTAACAAACAGGGTTTAACAATTTTTGTCATTTAACAATTATTAATTTTTATAATTATTTGAAATTAAAGTGGTTATTGAATTGAGATTGTCATTTATATAGAGATGTATTGTTTGTAATAATGTCGTAATAATGTACTTCGGAAAATAATTATAATGGTTGTCGAATGTTTATTAAATTTTTTCAATTTGTGATTTTGTCTGTTTAGGATATATAATGAAAGCTTGTTTTGCCAGCCAATATGAATGTAATTAAATAAATGAAAAAACATCTATTTACAGATTACAAAATATTAATTGTTAATGACTATTGTCTGTTGGCTCTTGTGAGGATTATATGAAAAATTTATAGCTTCAATTGTTCAATGAAAAAAAATATATATATCCAGTTTTTCATAAAATGTTATTGCTGTCCAGTTTTCGATATGATCGAGTCTTCAATGAAGAAATGCTGATCTGTGTATATAATCTCGTATAAAATACAATAATAATGTATGTGAAACCGTTAAATAGATTTATATTTTGTACACTAAATTTTGTTTGAATACATAGTCTCATTTTGTATTTATACCTTTAGTACGCGCGTTAGTTACACAACGAAACTTTACTATGTATTTATTACTTATATAATATGATGTCACCGTTATAAATAGAGAATCTTGTTACTTTGCTGTGCCGAAAGAGTGCAGCGGTATAGTATACTTTCCGTTCATTGTAACATTATATGGCTACATTAAAATTATTTCAAATGAAACAGGACTCATTCTTTATATATGTATGTCTGTGTGTGTGTGTGTGTGTATAAAGTTGTTTACTTAAAAAACTGTCCGGATTGCAGGATGATTGTAATGCAGGAATGCAGTCAGAAGGTAGAATATAATAATTATTGTGAATTGATACGAAATGCAATAGAGTATATTGTAATTCTAACGGCATTTATACAATGTTTAAATTACAATGCGCTTAATATCAACTGTCCTTCAACACTTCCTTCAATATAGATCCCGTATTTCTGGCCGGAATAAAGTCTGGGAATGTTGGAAGAGCCACGTTGGACAACAATAATGTAGATTGCGTCGATGACGATGATGACGACGATGACTGTTGTTTGTTGTATCCTGGTCGCGAAGGCTGCAATTATAGCGCATAATGAGAGTAATGCTTTTTAATGGGGGATCATCGCGCTAAGCTATTGCTGTTACTTACGGAATTCACAATCGGCAAAGCCGGTAACTGAGGTTTCGGCTTGGATTCGCTTTCTAGAAACCTCACGAAAGCTGTGGATAAAGATGCTTCCTGATCCTGCATGATATAGAATATTAAATATACGATTGCAATTAGCTAAATTATCAAATTGGAAATAGTATTGTTACTGATCGACTATAATAAAATTAATAAACAAATCTTACTTTCGAGGACGTGCCGCTACTGTTGCTCCCGTGCGCCATTACGCTGTTCAGGCCAGTCTTATCTTTCTCCGATTCGTTGAAGTCCAAGACGTTGGCAAAGACTCTGAGGATCGAAGACTTGTCCGACGTGGTCGAAGAAAAGTAACCCAAAAGAAGATTTTTGATGAGAATTCTGTAAGAATTGTTCAGAAGATATTTTTCATTTCGTTTCGTTAAGAATGAAATATGTTTACTTACTTGTCGACTTTTCCCTCATCACATGCCACTGCCTCTTTCATCTTTTGGTCAGCGAAATTCAAGGACATTGTCAATCGTGCCACTAAAAACGAATATTATATATTATTTTTAATACGATTAATAAAAGCAATAATCGTAATCGAGCGCTTTTTAAAGGATTGCAAATTTTTGTGGAAGAGGAAAGTGAGAAAGGTTTTCTTTTTAGAGGTGGTTGAGTGAATGCATTTATCCGCAGGGAACTGCCGAATCTTTCGCGGAGCGTGGTTGATATTCATTTTAAGGAATCGATTGCGAAAATGTTTCTGATTTTTTTTTTATGTACACCATGCGCGGTATCCATCGTTGTAAAGTTGGAACTGGTAGCTCGAAAAGACACGAGCGTAAGTATAACACAAGTACTGGTTGCCTCGATATCACACCAGTACCTGATGCAATACTCTCGCCTGCGCCTTAAGTTGCTCATGCTGCATTCTTCATTTATCATGCCGTTCTACGAAACTAAGGTTGCGCGCATGCCACTAAAATTAAAGAAGCGTTTTAGTAAACCGATCTGCACTCCGGAGTCACGTACCAGAGCACCCTCGAACGGGATTTCCGAGAGAGATGGATAAAGAAAAAAGAGAGCGACTTACATACGCTTATCTTTTGCCATTCTTAAATATTCACGTAAATTATTATTTAAAAAAAGAGAATTACGACACACCGTAAATTTTTTTTTTTATTGAAGGCCAAAGAAAAGCGACTGATTTTTCAGACTATCAAAAATGACCTTTGATCGATCTAAGAGGTCACATAATTTTGACGAATCTTGGTAACGAGTGGGAAACCCCACGAGGTAATATGAGCTTTTCGTATTCACACGCTCACAGTTACCGCATGAGATTACCCACGGCCATCGCTACCAAATTATGACTATACGTGTTCGTCATTCATTTACATTCGACATTTTTCATACTTCTATTTAATATACTAGATTTCTACAATCTAATATTCAAACATACATGAAATCTTCTTTCATTACCATGATGCAATCTTACATGAAATTAAACAAAACGTTTTATAATTTCAATTATATCTTGAATGACCTAAGCTCTTTCGATTTTTCCAAACGATGCTATAGAAAATAATTAAAGTTCTCCAACATATCTTATTTAGAAAAAATAAAGGATTTGTAGACAAAAATAGTGGCAATTATTTCGAAACAATCCTACCTATCATTGTAATTAGTATACAGTTATGATCGCGCGATCCGACGTCTTGATGTTCAAAATTCGTTCATATAAGTTGCTTACACGTAGAGCAGGTTTCAAAAATTACAAAACATTTTGTGTCCTCGTTTGTATTCGCTATTCTGCATGCGTTGGACAGGTAAAGTACATTATCAAAATACATTATTGCGTAGCGTAATTATATTATTAAATAACGTAAAATGATAACAAGGCAATACTTACTACATGTGCAAGGTAATAATAAGGATAAAATACAAATTTTTTTATCAGTACACAAAAATAGATTGCTACTGGGGAATCACTATGATATACAGCCATTCAGTCGTACTGTTAATTGTGACGATAACAATACGAAATAATGATTCGATCGAAAATAGTGGATGAGGATACTGAGCTGAATTTATTATCGTATCACAGAAGAAAGTGCAACATTGATATCTATCCTTTTTTAAATTAATTTTCTAAATATTTTTCGTTAAAGTCACCAACAAGGGATGGGGAAAAAAAACAAGAACTCGCATGTGGTAAAGTGCAAAAAAAAAACGCAGAACCAGCACCAGCGGGAATTGCATGAACCAACCAATACGTGATTTGTGAGTATGCAAAGGCGATGATCCAGTTCGTAGCCAGATACCAGCAAGAATCCTGGGCTACTGTCACAAATCCCAGAATTACCAGCTGATATTTGACTACATCACCGGATTGTGTACTGCTTTCGCAGATTAGTCACAGAACGCGAACACACTGATAATTCTACACTGCAGTTCATTTGTGTTCTCGACAATGCACGCTTTATCGTATCCTCTCCTCGTGTGCGTTACATAATAATACACGAATGACGTCCCTTCCGGTGCTACCTAAATCGTTTCCAAACGATTCCTCGTATATGTGTGCTTTATGTTATTTACAAAGAAGCCATATATAAAATTGACGTATTCCGTTCCGAGATCTGCAGAGCAAGAATTTAGTAATGCTTTCATGACAGTGCCTCGTGTCCGAATATTTTGCCGATTTATCATCGCAGCAGCTGCTAGGAGACTTCAACGTCACTATCATTGGAGAGAAAAAGAGCTCGGAAATTTTTTATATATTTTGTTAGATTTATTTATTACGATCAAAAACACTTGATAAAACATTTTACTGTAATCATAAAACAATTATATTTTATATTTGAATAGCACGAACGATTTTTCATTGCTATCAAAATGTTGTACTCTCCGCTGATAGCACGAAGCTGTCGCGACGCAGCAGGATGACATCATCAAATCGCTCTGACATGATTTTAATCTCATGCTTTCGTTTTTTTTCTTTTTATTACATATTAAATCTGTGCATATATTATATAGAATTTATATGTGCATTATTAAATTTATGCGGTAATGCGCAACTCGATCTTTCTCAGTCAATCGCAATGGGTTAAAATAAAAGCAGAAATAATGTGAAAAACACGTGATCAGTCTTCTATATCATGATGAATGGAAAACTCATTCTCAAGTTGCTTCTCACGATGCATAAAAGAATTTAATTAAAAAACACTAATCATGCCATAAACCTGGAACAAAATGCAGGCAACGCTAGAAAAGTAATAATTACCTTCCTCATTGAGTCGCTCGATTTGCTCATCCTTCTTCTCGAGTTGCTCGCTCAATCTAGAGGCAGCTTTCAAGCATTCTCTAGCCTCACGTAATTGTTGCTGTAAGCACACGTGTACGTGCGATATATAGTTTTACAAGAAAATAAATCCAGTCAGACTATTGTACGAAAGCATGGGAAGGGATATAAAGGCAAACCTGAAGCTTCGAAATGTCATCTAATAATTTATCTTGTTTCTCATATGACTCAGTGAGTCGAGATTGAAGTTTTTCCGTAGCCGCCATGACGTCGCGTTCTTTATCTGTAAATATGGCATATCATTAATATGTCGTAATATTTGACGACTACGCTACACATCAGTGTAGCGAATCAAATTATATCAATAATTATAATATTAAAAATTATTATATAGTATTTGTTAATGTGTGTGTGAGATATATTGTAACAATGATATTACATAAAATATTATTACTCACCTTGTTGAAATTGTTCCAAAACAATTTGCAAGTTGGTCAAAGAGGCATACTGCAATTGAATGTTGTCCTCCGCGGCGGATAATTTCGCCTGTATCTGATCCCTCTGTTGAGTTATCAGAGCTATTTGTTGCTGCAACGTTTCTACTTGCTGATTAGCCCTGATATTTGCCGATGTGAAGGCGGTCGAGCTATTTTTCACTTTTTCTTCAGCCTGTAATAATTTCGCTTCTAACTCTTGACGATTATTCTCGGCGATTAACGCTTCCTCCGTATAACTTGATTCAATTTCGACCAGATGCGTTCTCAGTCTCTCCAATTCCTTAGCGGAATTAGCTTCCTTGTTTTGAATTTCAGTAAGCTGGTTCTGCAGGATTCTGGTGTTGGTCTGTTCTTGCATCAGAGCAGCTTCTAAGGCGTCGCATTTTTTATTTAGAGTTGCAATTTCGATACTCTGTATGGAATGGTCGACTGCATTACGAACGCCTCCTTGCTGGTATTCTACGTTTGCAGTTTGCTCGAAAATTAAAGGAAAATTTACAAAATCCTGAACATGATCCGCAATATGACCTGCTTGTTTATTTATGCGTTCAACCAACGTTTGGAACTCGTTTTGATATCGTAAAATTTCGTAATCTTTAACGGAAACGAGTTGTTCGACTTCACTTTTCTGGTGCTTGATCGCGGCAAGGTCGCTCGAAGACTGCGCAATGATATTCTTCGCATGAGTTATGTCAGCTTGTAAAATATTTATCACTTGGTCTTTTTCTCGAATAATATGAGAAAGATTTTCAATAGTCTGTTTAGCCATCTGTTCTGTCTCTTCATTTTTTTTTAAAGCGGTTTGTGCCTCGTTGCGATAATAATTAATTTCGTCGATTAATTTTTTGTTATGTGCGTCTATCATGTCTTTTTCTCTTTCTGCATCGATATTTGATTTCAATATTTGCCAATCTTTACACATTATATCCGTATCTCTTGTCATTAAATCTGCTTTTACGTCCGTGTTTTCTACTCCGACTAAATTGTCTTTAGCAGTTAAAAGCTCCTCGCTATTAATTTTATCTTCATTTGCTAAAGATATTTCCGTGGCATTTTTATCGAATTTTTGTGTTTCTTTACGAAGCATTTCTATTTCTTGTTCCAAAAGCTCGCATCTGCTTCGTAGCAAGTTCAATTCTTCAGTAAATGGCTCTTTAAGACTCGATTCGTTTCCGTGTCGTTCTATTTCTATCGCTTGACTTTGAATATCTTTCTTATGTAATTCGAATTGCTCATTTTGCATCTTTAACGCGTGATATTTGTTTTTCAGTTCTGTGTAATATTCCTGTGTCTTGTACAATTTGTCCTTCAGTAGAGGTAATTCTTCTTTATAAATCGATACCTCTTGTTTCAAATCTTCATGTTCTTGCTGAAGTAACGCCATTTCTGTATTCAACAACTCTATCTTATCTAAAGATTCATCGTGCGTAGCGGTTAATTGCTCTGACAGAGATATATTTTCTTTAATTAATCTATCATTATCTTGGCTCAATTTTGCTATTTCAGATTCTCTCGTATCAATTTGAAACTGCATCGCATCCAATTCTTCCTCCTTACATGAAATATCACTTTTCAAATCTGATTTTTCACGATTGGCTATATAGAGCTGTTCCCGCAAGTTTTTCAACAGATAGTTATTTTCTTCTTGTAGGTCACATGCTTGCAGAGCCCCGTCAGATAAATATTGCATATCCAAGTGTTTATTCTCCTCTAACAAGACTTTATTTTCCTCTGCCAATTTATGTACAGTACCCTGCAAAGATGCAAGATTAGTTTCCAACAATTTTGTTCTGGATAATGACAGCTTTAATTCTTCTGTCACGCTTTCATAATTTAATTTCAATAGTTCGATCGATGCTACATCTTCGTTTGAGCTTTTATTCTTTTCTACAGCTATTGGAAGTTCTTTACTTTCCTTTACATATGTATATTGTTCGCTATTTTTATCTCCTTGTGACTCATCGTTATTTGTTAAAGGCACTTCGTTACTTTGTATAGCAAGTAAAGTTGAATTTGTTTCTCGTATCGTTTTATTCTCATCCGAGAGTCGTTTTACTTCTATCTGTAAAGATTCAACGTCCATTTCTAGACAAGCTACTTGTTCTTCGCTTGTCTCAGGAATAGATGGCAAATTCAACTCTAAACCCTGACACGGTTTCATTCTCATATTTTTCTCCAATAACAACGAATCGAGATGAGATTGCAGCTCTTCGCATTCCATTTGCAAGCCTTCTTTTATCTCTTCGGTTTCCTTCAAATCTCTAGTAATCTCTGTTATCTTCCTTTCCAAAACGTCCAATTTCCATTTAGAATCGACATACTGTTTCGCGATAGTTTCAAAAATCGATTCTCCCGGTTCAATGCTACTTATAGTACAATTTTTTAAAATAATTTTAACTTTCTCGGTAATATCGTCTAGAATACTCGTTTCTGGTACCATATCATTAACTTCTTGCGAAGAAACTTGAGCATGTTTATCCGATTTATCCGCATTATCCGTCTGAACTGACTGATGAATCGTTCCGGTACAGGTATTTTCATCAAGTTTCAACATTTCATTTCGCAATTCAATTATTTTTTTCTGGGCCTCATTGTAATCTACGGAAAGTTGTTCATACGCAATTTGCAATGAACGATGCTTCTTATTACTTTCTTCTTTGAGCGACAATAGTTTTTCTGCGCAAAAATCGGAATTTATGTTATTATAGCTTTTAGTAACGATAAAGTTACCAAACGATACTGTTTTAATATAACAAATAGATAAGAAAGACTACTATTTACTTACCAATCGATTGCGTATGTTCCTCGTCCAATTTTTCCATAGCATCCAGAAGATCTTTATTTTCATTTTGCAGCTCCTCTGTTCTTTTTTGCAACATCTCTGCCTTACTGATTAAAAGTTCTTCGGCCGTATTCTGCGGCTTGCTCTGTTGTGAACTTGTATGTTTGAGAGCTAAAGAATTATATTCGAAGCCATCGACTTTTTCGAGTTCTTCGTTGGATTTTTCATGATCCTTAATTTTTTCATGCGTCTCGTTTTCGATTTGCAGAGCTTTTAGCGCTCCGCTGACCAAATCGAACTTCTCACGTGAATTCAATTTCGATATTACCGAACGAAAATCATTGATTAGACTGGCTTCGTCCAACTGGCTATGTTTAGCGTTTCGTTCTGCTTCCCGAGTCTGAGGAAAAGCAAAATGTCGATACTGAATATCGTTAAAAATTCAATTCAATAAAATTTTAATTATCCACGTGACTCTGTTAAAAACATCTTTCATAAATCAGAAAGATAACTTATTATTCAAGATAGCCAAAAAAAAAAATCGTAATGCGATTAATAAAGAAATTTCAAAAAGATNGTGTGAATAGAGAACAAGTTTTCTTTCTCGTAACAATTTAATAAGTATTAATTTCTAAGACACTGTTCCCCCACCGGGAGGTATTAAAGTAGCATGAATTATTTCCTCCAACGCATCTGAAATTTCTAATTCTCGGAAAAGCGTTTTTTCTTCCTTCCTTTAAGTTACATAACTTTATATTTTATTTACGGCTTTCTATTTTTACGAAAGTTCATCTTCTCTTCGATTCTTGACTCTTCGTGACTTTGAGCTCATCCTCATTTAAAATTTAGAATCGTAAGGAAAACGATGTCAAAAATGCATAATTGATATATCGCTCCATACCTTTTTTTCCATCTGTATTATACGATTCAGCATGTCTTGCTTCGCCCGCACGACCTCAGCCTTCTGATGCCCGTCGGATATATCATCCTTGAAGGACGCGTTGTTCACCTGTATATTAATTATTTCCACCAACTTAGAACGTCTCATTATGAAAGAAGGGCCGGGGGAAGGGATTCTGTTTTTAACAATTATTACCTTTTGAACGTGCTTCAGCTCGCATTCTAATTCGCGTACTTTCACGGTGGCTTGTGCCAATTGTTCTTGCAACTGGCGCACATGGCTCTGACTCCTCGCGTTGCGATTGTCGACGCACGACGGGTCCCAGAAGATCCCTTCGGTCTCATCGGTGTCCCTCTGCAACAGAAGATTATAGGATTACGTTCCTTCTCAACGCTTCGAAATTCCAGCGGTCGAGTTTTTCCTTCCGATAATGAATATATTTTGAAAGTCAATTTGTCCCTAATCTACATCCAAAGCTGGACGTAAGATTTATTCGGCAGAATTTATATGTACAGCCGGATGCGGATGTATCTTTATGGAAGAAGAAGAAGAAGAAGGCGGGAGCTTTGATAATAGAATAGGAAATCGTGACAATTAGTTTCCTGTGTGGGGCAGAGGCTTTTCGTTAAACAGGTCCGTTTCTTTGAAAACCGAACGCATTCGGATCAGTCCCGTTCTGACGCAGATGCGTAACCGATACGGAAATCTTTTCGAGGTGAAACGACACACGTTGTCGAAATGCTAATGACACGCACGGGCGTTATGCATACGGCCCTGCGACACGGGAATAGCATTGTATGTGTGCCCGGGCGATCTTGCACGCGATAAAACGTTGATTTTCATCTGGCGCGCCTCATCCAGCTCCAATCGAGGAAGCCCCGCATGAGGAAAAAAGAAGAAGAAGATGAGCGACGAGAGGAAAGCGCGGATGCGAAATGAAAAACGGAAGACACGGCTTTTACGATGTTTACCGCGTCTGAGCGATATGTCTGCGATAATATATTGCGTATACTAATGCAGTCTAGGTACGCCGATACGTCAGCGACACATTTTCCCCGTTTTCCCCGACTGAACGACGAACGACTCGGAGAAAAATTGCGCCATAATCGTTACGACCNTATTATTATTATTATTAATATTATTATTTAACATCTGTTTAACTCTTCCGTTATGTGGGAGCTACTTTTTTCCCCCATGTCCTCCGGTATCTCTCATACAAATCGATTCGTGCGCTGCATCGGAGACACACGGTTGCGTTTCGTGGTCCAAAGCGGCGGGGATCGAAGTGGGACGATCCTAATGAATATGAAAGGAGGTTTCGTTGGGTCAGGTCAAGGAATAATGCGTCGTTTGACTTGCATATATATTGCTCGCGACAAGAGTCTCCACCTTTCCTCCCCGTGACGGCCTCTTCTTCTTTTTCTTTTTTATTCGTTTTACACATTTCGGTACGTTAAGAGCGACCGGGACAGCGGCCTAGCGCGTCGTCGACGACACATTTGTGTAAAGTCCGACGGTCGCAAAAGTGGAATATGCAATTACGCCGGCTTATATTTTTCATCGGTTCGTCCGATGCGTCGTCGATGCGCCGCAAAAACCGCGCCGGATGGCCAGGTAAGTAATTACGACTCCGACTCGCTCGAGCTATTATGTGAAACCGACGTAAAAATGTCCATACGTTTTGTGTGCAAATGAAAAGCAAAGCCATAAAGCTGAATAATTCAATGGACGGAATTTGTTATTTCAGGCCGGGAGTGCAGCGATCATCGCGTCGCGAAATAAAGGGAGGGAAGGAGAAGAAGAAGAAGCGTCGCGAATCAACGCGAATCAACGCGAATCAACGTGCAATCCGGCGACTTTGCGAAAGAAGAAAAAAAGAAGCGATTTTACGACTTTTCGAAATCGTATCTCTTCTCGGCCGTTATTTCCTCGAACGTTACCTCCGTTTCGTCTTCAACGCGTTACGCGATATCTGGCACAGCAAACACCGTCGCAATGCCGTTCCGCGCGCGCGGCAGCGACGCGCGCATCGCGCGGAGATAACGCAATCCTGATACTAAGCGTGGGAAAGGAAGTTACTATCAATCGCAATGTAAACGTGCGCGAGTTATCGTAATCTCGCGAAAGAAGAGCCGACGAGTCATGCATTCGGCCGTTGCGGTTTTAGCTGGAAGGAAAATATATAGAACGGAAGAAGAAGAAAAGAAGAGGAAGGGATGGAAACAAAAGAAACGGTAGAACAAGTCGATTGGGAGGAACGAATCCCGAATAATAGATCTCGCGCTCCGATTCGACGTGCAGATGTTACTCTACATGTCGGTCCATATGGACCGATAATGAAATCGCTATTATTATATACGGCGCTGTATAACGCCGCCGGGACACGTGCTCTCTTCAACTGGGACGCGCACTGAGAGAAAAATATAAGGCCTGTTCGTTTTCGCTGTACTTTTCAACTAGTGTAATAAGTTAGAATGAAACAAAAATAATACTTTCTCTCGTTCTAACTTCGTGCACTAGTGCTAGAAGTGCAGCGAAAACGAACAGGCCAATAATTACGTTTGGACTCAGCCACAATTTTATAATATTTCTAACGATAATTATATGGTTAACATAATGATGCATATAGTTAAGTTAATCATATTATATTGTTAGAAATATTACAAAATTGTGTGATCGAGTTCAAAAGTAACTGTAGTTGTATTTTTCTCTCAGTGCGAGTCGTTCATTTCGAGATCTCTTTACGCGAAAAGTGTCGCATTTCTCACTTTTTCTCTCGTAGATTTATTTTTTAAACCAATTTATCACGATAAAAAACGCGCGCCGTGCATCGCCCGGCTCTTATCACTAATATGATTAAATAAAATTAGATATATATGTATAATCGAGACTTAGCAGGCCGCTAACGCATCGCTACGCGGTCGCGGTCGCGAGCGAAGACACTTTTCTTCCTCGAAGTCGTTTTTCTTCCTCGGGAGACGTAGCAAGGACGTTAGATCGAGTGCGCGAGGCATCTCTCGTGCTATTTCGCGCATTTTTCATTCCTTTTTTGCTGATAATAAGGGACATATCAGGTATTTCTCTCTCTCTCTCTCTCTCTCGCGAGCGCGCGCATGCGACGTTATGAAACACACCTCCGCTCGCGCGGAGGGGTTTCAGGTTAACGCAGCCTGCTCTAATAGCGTGGCAGGCATATTGTACCTGCGTCAGTAGGAACATAATAATGTCCACGATACCAGTGACGTAACCGTGTGGCCGCGACGCGATGTCGCGCACACGCACACACGCGTGCATGCACGCGCGCTCGCGCGCGAGCGCGCACGCGATGTTCACCGTGGTTCAGGGTTCAGCAAATAATATGCTGGATAAATAAGCGAACAAATCGATCGCGCCTCCAGGTCATTTCTGCATCCTTGCTCGGAGGAGATGGAGGAGATTTAGAGAGCGAATGGGGGGGAAGAGGGAGAGGGTCGCGCGGTAAATAAAAACGCATACTCCACGCCGGCGTTCTCCAGTTACGCGATTGCGGTTACGTCGCGTCTAAACGATGTCGCGAGATATTTTAAATGAACGGAGAGAGGAGAAATACAGGAACGCATTCGGGAATCGAATCGATTCGTCACAGCCGGCGAGAGGCGGGTTTTCATTCGACGGTATGAGAACCGCAGGTTACTATTTCCGGTTACGACTCGCATGACCCTCGCATTGTCGAATATCCTGTGTCAACGAATGCTCCGATCATGGATATTCCATCGGCCGACTCGCGCTCGCGCGATAACTCGCCGGCGCGATAATGGAATTTGCTCGTCGACACGGGAGATCGGAGCGAAATCGGCCGACCATGGGCCAATATGGTCCTTCCTCGCGAAATGCGGCGCATGGTCGATTAATTAGCGCGTGCTGAGAGGATGAGCGCGAAGAAGAGGAGCATTATCAACGGATGTAGCGAATAACACACCGTCGCTGGCATTAGATACCGAGAAGTCAGGGCTCAGCGCGTTTCTCGAGGCGAGAGAGGCCGTCATCGGAGACGACCGGGAGAGTCAGCGCGAGTGTGCGGCCGTACCGCGAAAAAAATAACGGCAGCGGCAAACGTGTCGCGCGAAGATTCGCGCGTTCGCACTAGACTGTTCTTGATCTTTGATCAATGCGAGAGATCTCAAAAGAGAAGTCTCTCCCTACACTGAGAGAAAAATATATAGTTACTTTTCATACTCAACCATAATTTTATAATATTTCTAACACGAAATATGATTAACTTAACCATATGCATCATTATGTTGACCATAATTATCGTTAGAAATATTATAAAACTATGGTTGAGGCCAAAAGTAACTGTTTTTCTCCCAGTGTTAGAGAAAAATATAGCATCATATGCCTATGCATCATTATGTTAACTATAATTATCATCAGAAATATTATAAAATTTTTCTATCATTGTCAGTGTACGAATGCGAGCCGCGTAAACGCCTCAATACCGACGCTCTCACTAGCTTGCCAATTATTTGGCGAGATTTTCAAAATTCTTCTTCAAGAAAAGAATTTTCTCTCGAATCGTCGAGATCTTGGTGCGCCACGTCGCGCGTTTAATCCATCTATCCGTTCAGCTACGTATATCCATATCCGATCCATCCTCCGGCTTAACGCTTATGTTTATTAATGCCGACGACAATACTCGAAAGTCTTCGAAACGATGAATGCACGAACGTGGCATTCTTATATCGCCATTGTGAGGCGAAGGCGAATGAATAGCCTATAACACTTTTTACCGTGTACACAGAATCCTTTTACCCCTTCCCGAGACCGAGTCTGCGAGTGCGCGCGAGCGCGCGTGTGCGTGTGCCACGCGTTATTGTTAGATCAATAGACCTAATTTTTTAATGTCCAAGTATCCAAAGTACATAATCGAACATTTATATCCTTACGTACAATACGTACCGGCCGTTGCGTGTAAGAATATCCAAACGAACTCTTTAACGAATCTCCTAATTGTTACCTCAAGTCACTTAGTCCTATTTTGACAAGTTAAACAGGGAAAATATCGATCATACGCGGAGCCACGGAGTGTCTTCCTCTTGTTATTCAGAACGGTGGCCCCGCGCGAGCGAGAACCGTCAGGTCGTTCTAGAATACATTTCAATAGCTTTTCATATTTTTTCATACATTTTTTTCGTCATAATATGTTTTCCATTTCGTGAGACTGACGCGAGTCAATCAAATCAAAGCGCGCGCATGTATGCGCGACATGCGTGTAAGGCGGAATTTTTTTATTTCGATTGACATACGATAAGACGCGCGCCAATGCGGCCTTTATCGTTTGCAAGTAATATACTGATTTTTGCAACTGGCAACGATATACTGTCCAACTGTCGTCGTGCGGGCGCACGGGTAATCGCGCGCGTCGCGTTGGTTAAGTAATCATAGGTAAGCTTGTCCTTCGTGCATTATCTACCGATAACTCCGCGAGTCGTACCGCTTAACGCGAAAAAGGCGCAAATTCGCCGTGGCCACGTAATGCGTGGCCGCGACTGAATAAAAATAAATAAGGCACCGGCGCTCGCGCGCTCCTCTAACGCTGACATCGCTGCCTTCCTGCATTCCGTAAACGTCGTGAAAATAAATTTGCCTCGAAATTGTAGCCGCCGCTTTTTCCCCGGGCTTCCCGTTTCCACTTTCCACACTGTTTGGAATTTTTGCAGCACAGTGGTGTCAGTATAATTGTCAGAAAAATAATTTTTTTAATGCAATATTGTGTAATTATTTAAAAAAGTCTTTCTACAGTAACGTTAAGCTTATTAAAATAAAGAAGATTAGGATAATATTTTACGGAGAAATGTATCAAATTTTATACGGTTCTAAAATGAGAGCTTTTACAACATAATTACATAATTGTCAGAAAAAGAAGTTTCTGTACTTTTAATAATCATTTTAATAATTATACTATTATATAATTATATGAAAATAATTTTTTGTAATACAACGGTACATAATATTAAATAATACTATTAATAATTTAAATAAAATATTGACCTAAAAGAAAGAAGATTAGAGTAGCTTTACGAAGGAAAAGTGCGTCAAATTCCACGTTTCTAAAAATGATTCTTACAATTAGAATTAATATTAAATCAAGAAAGAAATCTGAAAGTCGACGATAACTTTGTTATTTCGCTATTGTATACACCTATATCGCAGCTGTAAAACGTGTAACGCAAGTAGAGCAAGTTATATTATCGAACGCGGGGAGAAGAGGGACCGGGTGGGATAAAACAAACGTTGTTACTTTTCACATGGACAGGAATGCCGTGCTAAGCATTTCTAATCTTCAGAACGCCAGAATGTCGCTCGACAAACGTTAGGCTTGAAAAAGGAAGGAGGGGTACGGGAAGAGATACGAGTCCCCGGCACGTAAAACCACAAAATGGAGTTATCTTCGATATGCCCGATATAAATTGACCGCCATTTAATCTTCCGCGTGAGAAAAAGAGAGAGAGGAAACACACAATTATCCATTATGAATCAACTATGAAAACTCGCACGCGCGCGNGCGGGGAGGGAAAAGTCCCGGGAAACTCGACGCGAAAAACTTTCAACGAAACAGCGGATGATGCGCGCGTGCGCGCGATAAGTTGCCTGGTCATCGCTTTGCGCGCGAAATAATGGCGCGACATAGAAAAAATACGTTATTTCTTAAGGCCGCGGCGACACGGTGAAGTCTCGTCGCATTTTTCCCTTCGCGGTGAACGGTGATACGTCGCGCGTCGCCGCTTCGGCAGGGTGCTCTTCGAGGCAACGGCCGGCGGAAAGGACGAGAAGGAGGAAAGACGAGCTGAAAAGCGCATCGCGCTGGTACTTTGATCGCAGAGAGGAAATCTCGTTTAGATCAAGAATTAATGGAGCAACGCGTTGCGGAGGATGATCTGAAAATTGTGCGGCTTACGCTAGGCAGGTGGAACAATCGTCATCTTCGTCGCCCGTCGTCATCGTCATCGTCGAGACTCGGTGTGGCCGCGGCCCCTCCAGTGCCGTTCTCTCCAACTGGAACTCGCGGTACCACCGACGCACGATCGTTCCCGGGCGAGCTTTCCCGGAAGGGAAAGAGGAAACCCGAGGGGGGCCCTGGTCCCCCGTGGATTGGCGCACATTGGCGCGGTTTGCGAGGTGCACGACGCGCGCTTGTCGCCGAATGACTGTACGTCTCGAGAGTTCCATCTTCCACCAGCTAGCGTAGCGGCGGTAGACTCTAGCGATGCCGGAGGTGGTGGTGGAGACGGCCAAGGGGGATGGCGGGAAGCGGGGGCCTAAGTGGAGGTTACGCGGGGCGATGCACACGTAAGACGTGTGCGAGAGGAGGCACATAGCGTGTGCATACGCGCGATTTCGTGTCGGAACACCTCGTCAGGAGATTTCCGCCCTCCCGGGGGTCACGGCACCGAAAGCGTGCCCGAAAAAGCAATAAACGTGCACAATACCGGAAAAATAATAATATAGCAAAATTTGAAAAATGGTATAATGTCCCGAAGGATCACAATCCCGAAATATGAGGAATATTCCCAAAAATTATAATCTACATAACATAAATATATAATTTTTCGGGACATTGCTTTAGTTTTTAGTTTCGGGATTATGACTTTTCGGGACACCTCGCATGTCCACCGAAAAAAAACGTTTTCCTCGTCCACGTCGTGTTCTCCGAACATCGCGAAATTTAATAAACCGCACAACCCACGGATAAACTTTGCGACGCACGCTTTTACTTCTCTCCCAACACTAATCAAAATTATCCTACATAAAGAAGAGAAATGGAATTGTTTAATCAGAGATGAAATGACGAAGAGCAGCAAGAGCTTTAGCCACAAAATATGTAACGATGAACGAATTACATTCCATACTAATTCTAATCTGTCGGTTGATCGAATGACAATTAATTTAGCCGATACTTGGAAATCCCTTTCGCAATAAACAGTTCTAAAGTCAAAGTAATGAAGAGAAGTCGCCGTTACATAAGAGTCGGGCGAAATTATTTAGAAGCCGTGCGTAACGCAACTAGACCGCTTGCCGTTAGAACGCAATCGCGTACATACGAACGCACGACGCGTCGCTGTTATTAACGCAGGCGTCGACAGGACATTTTTTTATCGGCCCCTATGGTAGCGCGCTCGCTGCGGGCACAGCTGAAGGAAATGGGAGAATATGTTAACGAAAGCGCGCGCGCACCAGAGGTAATCGCTGTAGGATCGGCACAGAGCCTCGTCTCTTCCGCCTGCACGCCCCGGGAGGGAAAACGATTAGGAATACAAATTTAAAACCGAAAGGAGGAAAGAGCTGCCCATTGTCAATGAGGCGCGATGGATCAGCGGAGGGACAACGACAAAAAGAAGACCATAAATATTACTGATGCTCACGTTTTAAGCCATCTGATGTGCTACTCGTGGCCTCTGCCCTCTTCCAGTTACACAAAATCTTTTTTTTTTTGGACAAAAGACATAAAGGAAATAAGAAGATTCGAAGGGAACAAAACTACAGACCATAATACACAATTATATCTCGAAGATATACAGCGCTAATGGCGTTTTACCGATATTATTCCTTCGATACCCTACAGCCTTCTTTCATCCCTTCGATAATTGTAAAGACGGCGTATCGCTTACGAAACTATAAAACTAATGAGATCGATCGCGGGGCGCGGTGCGTTCCACGAAGAGAAAAAACTAAGACAATGCAAACTTAAAAAAAAAATGCGAGCACGAATAGCAATGCATTAAGTTGGAGACAAGCAAACGCGGCGTCAAGTCGCAAAGTAGGATGATCAGCAAAAAATAGAACAATAACGATGTTAATCGCTAACCTTGGCAAAGTTTTCCAAAAGACCTTTCGTATATCTGCTTTTAACTTTATCGCACAAATGGCACCTCGGCTAACTTCCGCGCAGGAGCCCCGGGTCGCCCTGTATTTATAGGCACTCGATCGAGAGAGTAGCCATAGCCACTATCGCGCGCTGAAAATTGAGCGCAACCCCCGATCGCGTACGTTTATCGTCGCTCGGGGGCGTTATCGGAACGACGGGGGTGAGCCCCCAATGCCCGATCGAAATCGACCGATCGATTGTTATTATGTCGCAGAATGAAGTTTATTAATGCCGTGAAGAAATCTCCGCGTTCCACCGAAGAGGTCGATTCCCTACGCACGTGACGACTGATGAGAACGGTTTTACCGTTCACATATCTGAATATTGTTACATATTACGGTTTTTTCCATTTTATTTTTGTTTCTTTTTCGAAATGGCGCGCACAGCTGCCTCGTTACTCATTGTGTAAACGCGCGGGGACGTCTCGGGCGCGCTCGTCATCGATCGAAATTCACATTTTCAGCGAAGAACTCTATCGTGGAATATCTCTATCGTTTAAACTGCAAGTAATGTATTAGGCAATTTTCTGAACTGATGCGCTCGTTTCGATAGAGACTTTCAAGGACTATTGATGCACTCACGTAACGGCGCGCGGCCGATGAATCATCGCATCCTTCTGCCTTCCATTTTCTGCCTTTGCGGTATATAAAGGAATTGGAAAACCGACGCTGCGCTCTTGTCTCCCGTGCTTCTGGCACGCTATCGATTATCAGGAACGAAGAGAATGACGTGGCGTTTAATACACAAAGTTTAATGTATAACTTCTCTCTCTCTCTCTCTCTCTCTCTCTCTCTCTCGTCGTTTCTCCAATTTACAGCACAATTCAGCGTTTACGAGCTCTTCGATTTTGCTCGCCGGCCCACGTCTCTCGACGCGCGTTTCTGCGACGGTTTCGAAAGTAATATCAAACACGTCCGATAATTGTAAATTTGACGAATACACACGGTTGACACGGAGGAAATAAGAAAAGGAAGGAAAAGCTCCGGTAAGAGACGGCTGTTGATTCGCCTGCGCGAGGAGAGAAGTTAAAAAAAAAACGAAATTCTCTTTCCGGAGAAATTCGTGACACATTCCACGGCAAGTGAGACCGATCCTTTGTTGATCCAAGATATACGTAATAAAGTGTAGAGCGGCAGAGAGCGACGTGTTACCTTTCTTATCTACTGTTCCTAACGCAACGTTTCTACACAATGAAAGGCCGAGACGCGAAACAAAATTTGAAACGTTTCGGGAGATACCGAAGATACGACATTGCTTGGGCCCCCTCCCCCTCGCTTCGTAAGTACTCTTAATTATATCTTGTCACTCTTCCATTTTCTTTTCCCTCATTGTTTTTTTTCAGACACACGTTCCTTTTTCCGTCGGGGGAAGGGAGGGTCAAAGTCCGCAGCTGTCGAAACCGCCGCTTCTTCGCGCGCGATCGTATCACGGGACGGTATCAACGGTGGTTTTCGGAAAATATGACGGAAATAACGACGACGATATATCGAATTATATTACGATGTTCTACACATCGACGAAACAAAAGTCTCTTATCTCAGACGTTGATAAGGAAAAAAAGGTCTTTCCGCCTATTAACAATTATTATCGGCTAAATAATGCCAAACGGCTAGTTGCCGTTATCGCGGGCGCATTTGCTTCTCGCACACACACACGCACAGGTACGCGCGTGCACGCGCATTATCGTATTTGCAACTTAATGAGCGGCAGCAGCGCGGGTAAGTTAAAGACAATGAATCGCTCTATTATTACAATGATGTAACAACAATGAATTATCGCGGTGATGTGGAAACCCCGGGAGTCTCTCGACTGTTAACAAGGAGAGAGAGAGAGAGAGAGAGAGAGAGAGAGAGAGAGAGAGAGAGAAAGAACCGAGAGGTGGTGAACGCGCACGGCGACGCTTTGGGCGGTTTATAGGTCACGTAATCGCGAGCGGTTCTTACATTTAAAGAGGTGATAACCAACGTGTGTCGAACGTTCGCGAAAAACCGCGCTTACGCTTGCGTGCGTTCGAAAGAAAAAAAAGAAATATATGTAAGGACGTGCAGAAGGAAGAAGCGGAACGGCGACCACGCGCGCCGTTCTCGTCGATTGCGTTCCTATTTCCGTGCCCACCGACACGCAACGTCTTATCATTTAACCGACGACGAGAAATAATTATGTCGACCATGTTTTCATTGCCTCGAAATATCGCAAAAAGAGCCCGACGCCTATCTAACGCAGGTAGCAAAAGGACCGCCTCGTATCGCATTTTTTCCTCTCCTTGACCGTTAGCGGCACCCGCGGCAATTATCACCGGAGTTATTTAAATACAGAATCATCGACTTACCGATTCCTTGGACTTTGCGTTTATCTCGATGACGGTTCGCTGCAGCTCGCAGTTCTGCCGCCGCAGGAGAGAGATCTGTGGACGACAGACGATTCTTACATAAGTTATACATATAAATTAAAAGCCTGCGTGAAAAAAAGAAATTGCGCGAAGGTTATAGCTATTGCATATTGATACGATATGCCAATTCTGCGCGCGTGCACCGCATGTCACCTCGTTATGGTATTAAAAAACCCGATAATGAGCATTAATATTTATTGTGAGATACATTGAAAAAAATTCTGGTTAAAAACGGACGAAGAAAATCTTGTAGGATTGATCAAATATTCTGGTTATTATAAATAGAACTCAATACTTTACAAGTTACAAAGTATTTATCTATTTATTTATTATATAAGTTATTATCTATTTATAATAACTATAAATAGGACTCAATGCTTTTTATACAAGTAATAAAATATTTATCTATTTAATTATTATCCAAGTTATCTATTTATAATAACTGTAAGTAGAACTCAATACTTTAAGTTATAAAGTATTGAGTTCTATTTATAATAACCAGAATTTCTATTATGATAATCAGAATATTTTATCAATCCTACAAGATTTTCAGACTCGTCCGTTTTTAACCAGAATTCTTTTTCAGGGTACTATTAGCGAATTATTAATATTTATTTTTAACATTATCAAAAGAATTTTGCAGATCTTAACACTGTACGTATGGAAAACGTATGGAAAGGCTATCGAGGAGAAATCGCCTAAAATCGCCGGACTCGGAAATAAAGAAATTCAGGGCAATGCGAGGTGTTATCACCGATTTCCGCGATTGTTGCCAAGGCGGCGGAAGAGGCCGTTGGTGTTTGAGCCCGCGTCCGCGGCGGGATTCTTTCCGAAATCCCGCCGCGTGTTGATCCGGGCCGATCGCCGACCCGGGTCCCCGGCTTAAATATTAGGAAGCACAGCCAGAAGGAAGTCCGGTGGTGCCCCGTGGATACAGGACGTACGATGCGCGTTTACATTCGTCGCTCTTATCTCACGTTTGCACTGCGATAACGCTCCCCCACCTCCCACGATCCTCGATGTGTTATCTCGCATGACCCCTGGGTACCGCCGAAACCCCCCGACCCCTTCCCCGTCGAGCCTCGAGAGCCCCCCCTCTCTTCGTTCGTCCAAGGTAAAAAAAAGAAAAGAAACGCGCGTCTAGCCGTAGGTATATAAAGTGTCGTACAATCGTAACGCTCTTTCATCAGTCCGACGAAGAGTATCCGCCGGAGAGCAGAGAGAAAAATCTGATTACGAGTCTCTCGACGAAGATACCTACATATTTTCGCCGCCGGTCCGTCGTCTTCGAGCGACCCAAAAAGATCGTAATATCGTTATAACGGATAAGGCGGGACGCGGTGTTTGCTCTACACTCGTTCGCGATTATTGGGGAACGCGACATCTGTTAAAATAATTTCTAATCACAACGTAGCCCTTTCCCCCTTATCAGGACTAGCAGACATCTGTGCGTATATCGAGCATCGGATTTTTATTATTTTTTTTTTATTTTTTTCCCGATGTGGGAAATACACTCACGAAGGTTATCGCAGCGAGCGATCGTTTAAAAGGAAATCGTGAAACCGTGCGTGTCGAGTTACAGATTAATCACCCGATTGCCCTCGGATCTCTTTTCACGACCGTGATTGAACTGAACGCGCGATTTCAAAAAATTAAGAATTATAAATAAGAGCTATGCAATATAAACATAATTATATAATATAAACTAATTCTTATATTATAAATGCACTCACTTCCGCATCTTTCGTGGTGAGAAGATCTTGCAGTTGGCTGCATCTTTCGTTCGCTTCGATCAACGCCTTTGATCGTTCATCTGGAAATAGATGATGATGAATGATTAGAATTAACTGATCGACCGTGGAATTTTATAAATCGTACTAGTCAGTATTACGAAACTCATATTACTTATTTATATATTTGCACATTAAAAAGAATAAAATAAAATGAAAATAATTAAAAAATAATTATTATAGTGATTTTTAAAATAAGTTCCTGAGATTTTTCCCGCCAAGAAATCCAGAAAAAATCATGAACAATAAAAATTGAACCGATAACGTGTTAACATTATAACAGAGACACTGAAACAATAAATTTAAAAAATAATGAAAATCAGTATTAATTGACGTTTTTAAAGTCATTTATATGTATTTGATGTAATATATATTTCTAAAATATTATTTCTAAAATGTGTGAATTCTCAATCAAAGTTTTAATTACATCATATTTAGTAATTCTGTATCTTAATGAACAATTACAAAAAAAAGATAAAATTTGTGATCTGATCAATAGTATAAACTGTTTTGATTACAGTCGCTAAAGAGATTTTATAAGAATTGAAAAGTTTCGCGCGAACCACGTGACTAGCGAACCCGATCGGTAAGTTATTCACTCGATAAAATAGAACGGTCATTTGACAGCCGTAACCTAACCTTTTTACTGGAAAAACTATGCGTTACGAAAACCTCGAGATCTGGAATCGTCCTGTGATTTCAGGACATTAATACGCACCTACTTCGTCAACGATACCCTCGGATAAGACCCCCTTCGTGAAATTCGAGATCTGTCCCTTTAAACTGGAGAGGCTGGATAAACTATCGCCGAACCACGCCATTTTACGCTTTAATTCTCGAACGTCGCTCGTGTTATTCGGCAACTATACTGGTATTTATCACTGAGAACGATCGGCAAGCGTCTGACACATCGCGATGAACGGAAAACTTGGATTCGTTATGCCTATACGAAATACAAAACATGCCAACACGTACGCACAACAGCAGACAGATTGAAACACTCCTTTCTCGATGAGTTTCGTAACGCGTCGAATCACACGTCGAAAGCGCAAGCCACTTATTTACGGATCTGCGCAGTGAACGCTTATGCCAACTGTCGAGGTGGCCTGAAGAAATTTTAATTTTATGACATTTAATTTGACTTTATTTAAAAAAAATTAAGAATAATTGAAAAAAAACAAAATATTTAATTTAAAATAATAATACATATATAGTAACACACACATACTTTAGCAATAAAATTGATAATTTTGAAAATTAAAACTTTTCTAAAATTAAAAAAAAATCATTAAAACTAGAACAAATATATTCCGTTATAAAGTAACTCTCATCTTTAGAGAACATTGAAATTTTCAAATTGTCGATACGTTCTGAAACTCATCGAAAAGTACTCTCATCTTCTCGTGTGCCAATTGCGATGTGAACTCACATTACTTACATCAATGTGCAAGTCGTTTGTATAAACTTTTATATGTTCTCGTAAACATAACCTCGTCTTTTTACAGAATACATGCAAGTAACGTAAGAAGCAAAAAGTGAGCAAGAGCAAGAAATATTCCGAGTATACAAAATAAATAGGTATAATCAAATGATAATAGAGCATTCACAGTATCAAAAATAAATGGAAAACTTTTATAATACGTCGAATAACCCCAATTTGAAAATAATAAAGTGCCATGTGGTCTGCCACTGGTTTAACATCAATCAAATGAATATCTTTAAAAGTTCTTTAGTCTTTCGTAATTCGAAAGTTGCATACCTCTTTCTGAAGTAATATATGATATGAGATAATATTTGATTAGTATCTAAATTTGCATTCTGAATATGTGTATATTTTTACAGCTGAAAATTGAAATTTTATCCATATTGTAAATAAAGAATATTTTTAAAAATGAAATTGAAAAATTTCATCTACATTATAAGTAAAGAATATTTTTAAAAATAAAATTGCTATATCTGTGTAAAAATATATAAGATTATCGATAATATATACCCGAGGTTTTTTATATTTCCCTATTTTATTTTATATTTTTATTTCAATGAATATTCTAATAAAACGCTAAATATATAGAAGCTGTTTATCTCTCCTTGCTGTCATATTCCATTTATTCCGATACTGTTAAAGCTCGATACTATAATTGCGAGGTTATTACTTTGAAATTGTATCAGTCACGGGGCTGAAATACAATTTGTGACGTGCGAATTGTGACTGTAATTTCGGAAATGTTATCGCGAATTATCGATTTTTGCCGCAAGTGCGGCGTCCGCGCGTTGCTAATTTATTTTTACTGAAAATATACTCGCCGCGCATGGAAACCAATGTTATTTCTGTCGTTACGTCTCCCTCGTTACGTCGAAAATTGGAGAGTCGCTTGATGAAACGCATACAAACCGCTCGCGCTCGCGTTTAGGAAGCGCGAGAAGGAACCTTTGCGACTTTGTCTCTATTCGCGCCGAGATAAGATCAAATGTAACAATTAAATATAAAAGTTATACATAAAAATAGATAGAGAAAAGATATAAGTTATAATAATCAAAATATCATTTAGTATAAATGATTACATATATAAGTTTCAAATAAAAATAGAAACGGTATTTGTACATGTTCCTCGTTTTCCTCGACTGGCGAGAGTTATTATTCTCGCGAACGGATGTTTCGTGTAAGTACGCAAAAAATATTCTGGCCAATCGATATCGTACGTAAAGTACCTAGATGAAAGCGAACTCAAAAAATAATCTGGAAAACGAATACTCGACTGACCACGACGACGACTGTGTGATGTTAAAAAAATAAATTTTATCTATCCTTTGCGCCGCGGTTCTCTCAAGATAGAGCTATAGAGCGAAATTGCGGCATTGTCACTAATCTCACGAACATTAGTTTACATATATCGATTATTCATAAAAAATACGCGCACTTCCAAACGAGATAGGAATCTAAAAGAAGTACAGAATGTAGAAATACTATAAATAGGAGCATCGATAAGAGTCTAACTTTAGATCCGCGTAGACTTTAGATTGCGCTACTCCTAGCCTGTTATCTACTAAAAAAAAAAAAAAAAATAGGTTAAACATCGTTCTGCATCGCGTAAGCGTTGTGACGTTTACGCGTCGCTTTAAAGCAGGAGTTCCTCATTTTCGGCGGTTTTGCATTCGCGTCAAATCGCGCTGACACATTTCGCCGCGATGGAATTGCACGGTACGATTTTAAATAGCGCGAAGCGAGGTCAACAGCACGAGACCTCCAAGTCGTTATTTTTCACTCGACAAACATCGCGTTCCGCACGTTAGATCGAATTCTTCTGAAAGCCTTCCTGGAACGGAATCCTTCCGTAAAGCTTCTTGAGAACGAGCGTGAGGGGAAGCTTCCCAGTCAACACAGATCACCGACATTACGTGTTATAATTTCGTCCTCCACAATGTAAATGTAATATAACACATGTTGTTATGTTACATTTACGTTGTTGAGGGCGAAATTATGTATAAATTATATATAACACAGATGTAATGCAACTGATGCTCCGTGTTTGGGTTGCAATTTCGGGACTTTCGAGCAGCGATAATTACGGAAAAAGTTGCGCACGTGGTCCCTCCCCCCCGCGAAAATATCTGTCGGCGCCCATGGGGGCAGAGAATCGGGGACGGTGGCGAGCGCCCCCTCTCCCGAGGACACGGCGACGAGGAAGTCCCGGGGAGGAAGGGGAGAGAGGCGAGTGAAGCGAGAGACGTCCGTGGTAGTAGGGGGCGACGGTGGTCTCGACGTTAGGGGTGGCGCGCGGGCGCGAGCGCCATCTGGTTGTTCAGTGCCCGGCCACCCTCGATACATCCCGTGTGTGACTCGCGCTCGCGGCTTCCGGATTAATCGCGGCTAGTTTTGCGGGCCCCGAGGATCGAGACACCAGTAGTGCACTCGTGCCTTAAATTACAGTGACCAGTGTATGCCTTGAAAGCGACGCGGCAAAAAGGTAATTCGCGCCGGCGGCCGACGACGATCATCTCCCTCTCGGACGGCGGTGAGATGTATGGAGCGACGACGGCGTAGGGAGAGAAAGGTGGAGGCGCGAGCAAGGTGGCGTCGGCGGCGGCGTTGTAGAGACGGATCGCTCGCGTCGCGAGGATCCTCCGCGCGAGGCGATGCCGAGGAAAGAGAGTCGCGTACGCGAGTCGACGAATCGATCCGCCCGCCTGCCCTGCCGCCCCGATGCCACGGCTCTCGCGCGGAGGAGAGAGAGAGAGAGAGAGAGAGAGAGAGAGAGAGAGAGAGAGAGAGAGAGAGAGAAAGAGAGAAGGAGAATCGCGAGTTCTCGCATGACTCGGGGATGTTCCCGAGTTCTTTTCTTCCTTTAGGCGCCTGTCCCTTTCTCGTTCCTCGCGCGCGAGGCCGATAGCAGCGACGTAGTATCACGAAGGCGCGCGCGTTGCGATTCACCCACACAGGGGTGAGAGAGAGAAAGAGTCTTCGGGGAGTTAGCTTACCGAGAGAGGTAACGGAGCGCGATATCGGCCGCTCGGTCACCCGCGGTGGAAACGTGGGCCGCCACCTTCTCGTCGACGCTCGGCCGCGTCCGTCGGGTCTGCCTCCCGCGCGCGCGATTGATCGCCGATGGCGCGCGGCGCGCGTCATCGCCGTCCGTCCGCTCGCTCGCGCGGCGGATAGTAGACGCGTGTCCGGACGACGGCGACGTCGACGTGGAAACGGCCTCCATCTCGAGGGCCGCGTACGTGGCGGAGACGGCGGTGATCGGGTAGACGATCGCGCTGCTGATTTTTCATCCGCTGCCCGCGTGCGTGCGCACGTCGGACGCGTCGGGCGAGAACGGTGAAGACGCGAGTTTGAATCTCCTTGCGGGATTTCCCCGTCGCGGTCTTCTCCGGCGCGTGTTTCCCGCCCCGTCCGAAGAAACGTGACGGAGAAAATCTCTCTCGCGCGCGCGGACCCGAGAGTCTGATTTAATTCACCCTACTGATATCGTCGGCGCGTTTAATTATCCGTTCTCCGGCTCGTCCTCTTCATCGCCGCGGCTCGTTTCTTCGAAAATAGTCTCCTCCCGTCGGACTCCGGTCGACGTGACTTGGATTCGTCATCTCCATCGTCCGACAATTAAGCCCGGGACGTGACTTCGTTCGGCCACACGTCCGCCACAATGCCGAATTTTATACGCGGGACCGGCAGCGAGGCGAGTCAGGTGGCGAGTTATTTGTTTTAGCTTTCGACGAGAGTGAAGGTAAGCGTACGATATGCCGCTTTGTTGTGTCTGCTCCATGTCGGCTCCGCGTGTAAATCATCCGGCGGAACGCCGGATTCGCGTCAGGAAAAACACGCATACTTTCCTCGAGTTTGCTTATTTACATCTCGAGGAAACGTAACAGAAGGGATGATCCGCTCGACTCTCCGCAGCTTCGCGCGTTCCCGGTTTAACGTTGAGCTTTTTGCGAAGTCAACAGGCAGGCGATGTTGGATAGAGAGAACGGGGATATACGTATTTACCTTATTCAAAGGGAAGTTAATTCAGCGGCCGAGCGAGAAGCCCGCCTCTATCTGGTATCTCGCGCGCACGCTGGTTTTTTAATCCGATACTACAACTTTCCGCTCGGTTGCGTTCGCGCAATGTATGTCCGTGAATCACTCGCCGCGTTCGACCTCTCTCACTACGCCCCGCGAAAAATTCACGTTACGACGAGAGCGAAAGAAACGAAGCCGCGTCCGCTTTTCGATCTCGCCTCGCCTCGCCTCGCGCGTGCAAACTCAACGTTACTCGACGCGCACGTATAATACACGTTAACGGAGAAGCGAATCGCGGGGCGATATTTCAGTCAATTTATCTAATCTTTCGATACTCTTTTGCAAACGCGCGAGATAGGCGAGTCGCTCGCTATCAGACCTCTGGCTTCCTGCCTTCTTAACAGTCTCGACGTCGTTCCTCGGCGATTACACGCGCATCGTCCCTCGGTGCGAATGCAAATATCATACGCACACACTGGGTAGACGTATGCACGCACGCACGGCGAGCCGATCGATTTTCCGTTCCCGATTCCGCGACGCCCGCGGCGTGCAACGATCGGCGGCGAGCAGAGCGTACGCCCGCGCGCGCACACGTACACACACACATCGGGGGATTTCACGCGGGTTTTCTGTGTCGTTTCTCACGTAGGGTCTCGGGTCGACGGGCGAGCCACCGCGACGCCGATCGTTTCCTCGCCTCTAGATAAGAGCGACGACGACAAATAGAGCCGTCCCCGCCGCGTCTGCGATCGGAGAACCCTAGGTACGTAGCAGTTTTTCACGCTGTCCCGTCTCGCCGGCGAGCAGAAAT
The DNA here is from genome assembly GCA_021460005.1 of Tetramorium alpestre. Lineage (NCBI taxonomy): Eukaryota > Metazoa > Arthropoda > Insecta > Hymenoptera > Formicidae > Tetramorium > Tetramorium alpestre. The sequence continues at coordinate 269,616 of JAJVSH010000051.1, forward strand.
CTCTGAATCTGTCCGGGAACGACGACGCTCCGTGCGGAAGGTCGGTTTAATTAACGGGCGGTAGTTGGATGTAGACTTTGCACAAGATAACGAGGAATACCACTTACAGCTTGATATTACCTTTTTCCTCCCGCTGATTTGAATCTCAGAGCGATCTTTCGATTAATTAGTACAACGAGAAACTTGATTTTAGTGACTCAGACCTCTCGGTCTCTCAGATAATCGGGTTCACCTTGCTGTTTTGCATGTTGCACGTGTCCCGACGAAAATGTCCGTGAGAATCTGGGTTGCAAACGGAGTAGATAAAAAATAATGCGAAATAACGAATCGGAAGTATTTAACATTCGCCCTTTTATCTGTGTGCGTGTCACGTGCGTGGTTAATTGAACGCGGGCTCGTAAAAACTGTTGGCAGAGCGGTCCGGATTGCTTCAATCGAAAACGCTGTAACTCTCTCCCTTCTTCGTCCCTCGTTCTTTCTCTCTCTCTGTCGGACGCAAGCTGGTTTCCCCAAAGTACTCACGATATCACGTCGTGCATCCGCGCGTAGTGCTGTTCGTTGATCGTCCGGTCTTAATAGAGGCACGACGTCCGTTGGGACGTACAATCAAGTTTGATTAATCCTCTGTGGCGCACAATCTTATTTAACATAAAGAAGGCGGGGCAGGAGATGAAGCTCTCCTCTCTCTCTCTCTCTCTCTCTCTCTCTGAAGCTTAATGAACAAAAGAAACGATTTCTGTATCATCAAAAAAGCTTTTTCAAAGTTCCCTTTCGACATAATTCTTTTCCTGTGCTCTGTGAGTCTTTCGGATTAAATGTTTGTTACGGGCTTGCAAAATTAATGAGCAAGTAAACCTGGCGGTTCTTAAATTATCTGGCTTCAAAACATGAAATTTCAGTTTTCCCGTAGACAGACTTCCGCCTTTGATGTAATTGTCCGACTACGCTTTTATTTCTGATTATCTGGTTTCAGACATTAGGATTTGACTTTACCTGTATAAAATTAATTTTTTTCTTTTCTAACATATATATGTATAAATAGAGAGAATGAGAATAGTTTTTAAAAAATAAAATTGGCAAATGTTCTCCACTGGGGAATTTCAATCGGAGAACAGAATCCGTCAGTGAGATTAACGAGAATCACTGTCAGAGAACAAAATCCTGCCGTGTGATTCAGTTAACAATGGCGATGGGAGAGCCCTCGAGGGGCTTTTTTTCCCCGAGGCTTCGATTTCATTAAAAACTCCATAATATGTAGAGAATATAATTTCAACAATCAATGTGACGAAGTGTAACAACTCTAATCGGTGTTACAACGGGTGGGGCGAGCGAGATATCGATTCGTTATAAAAGAATTTCGGAAATCTGTTTTTCCGAATCCGATGGAAAAAGAGGGCAGGAGGATAGGAGAGAAAACCCGGGCGCGCTGTTTCACAACCGATCGCCCTGTGATATGAAATATTCGACGCTCGTGAATCGCCGGAGTGGCTTCCTGTCGATTCCGTTTGGCGTACCTGTTTTTTGCGGCGTGTTGCCGACAGGTGCTCGTGGAATATCGGGCGTTCTATCGTGAATTTTCGAGCGAGCGCTATGTCGCTATCGCTAACGGTGCCATTCACCTCTCCCAGACGAGTCGTACGTCTCTAATCTCGTCGATCTTAATGCCCTCGCGAAAAAGGGCTCGATCTTAACGGCGCTTCTCGAGCGAGTTCTTTTATCTTCGCGGGGCAATCCGTATTTTAGAATCGAGTGAAACAAATGGTCGCCCCCTCACGTCATGAGCTCGTTCTCCCTGTCGCCCTTTTCTCCTTCGGATTCTAACGTCCATGAATTCTTCCCTTTAACTTTTTGCCCAGATAAAGACCCGCCAAACGTAAAATAGCAGTGGATTAATAGTGGAAATGTGACAGTCTACTCTGTATCGCATAATAGTCGTTTATTTATAACAACTTTTTTATTACGTGCTGCATTTACTCGAATATCTATAGGGACGATCTTATTATCACTGTATATGTAATGTTTCCATCAATATTTAAAAAGAAATAAGTTATGATATATTTTTATTATTGTACTGTACTGGAATGTAGAAATTTTTATTAACTTTAATAGTTCTTCCATTTTATTTTTCCATTTGGAAAGTGTTACAGCCTTCATGAAGGCTATTTTTATTCTCCGATAGAAGAAATTCTTGCATAGATAAATATAAATCATGCAGATATGAACAATAAAAAATACAATTTCGTCCAATATATTATGCATCTGAAACATATGCGAATGTATTTCTCTAAACAAAGAGAGAGAGAAAGAAGCTGTCGTAAAAATCTCGCACTTTCCTGGTTTGACCCCGACCTGGTTCGAAATAGCGGGCAAGCATGGCTTGCTGGGGACTCTCTGCATCTAGTTTGCATCGGTTTAGCATTTCTTCGCGGGGAGGGGAAACATTGTTAGAAGCGTGTCGCACTAAAAAACAGAGAGAAAGGGAGAGATCAGGCTTCACTTTGTATATTACCGCTAAAAATACGCGATGGTGGTAGGACAGGGCCGTTGGGGATGATGCTGTAGTAGCGCTCGCATCGCGCCACTAAAGCGGATGCTGCATGTGCATCGGGCATTGTCAATAACGCCGCCAAGATGCGACGGACTAACAATACATTACGACATGCACGCGCGTAGAAACGGCTGTGAGGACATTTAATCCGCGAGCTTTCGCTGATCTCGAACGAGTTCACAATATGAAGGGAATATAAAATAAAGAGCTTAATGACAAGAATGGAAAAAAATTATTGAAATACTTTTTTTTTTTTTCAAAAACTCGTAAATTTTAAAAGACAAAATCTGCAAACGTCGAAAAGTAGAATTAAGAGAATTTTTTTTTTCAGTCGAGACAGATGCTACATTTTAGATGTAATATATTCGAGATCGATATTTTTTTATGCACATATTTTCCGACATGTTATTTAGGACGTTGTACATTCTCAATTCTCGAACAGTATCCGTGTGATTTATTAAAATTACGAAATCGTTGTGACGTACATTATATCCTTCTACCTTGCTCAGCGACTGAATCCGGTGCCGTTCCGAGAGCTTAAACACGGAAATCACAATACCGCGGAAAAATACTCTCGACGAAATTAATCGCGTCGTTAATACCTTACCCTTTGTTTCAACGAGTTTATTCGCATGCCTCCCCATCTCACTCGGATATAAATAATCACCTTCAGTATTTTTTTTACTTTTTTTTTTACTTGCTGATTACGAGACGCGAGCAGAGCCCTATAGAGAATTACCGTACGAAACGAATATGTAATTTTAATAATTTTCCATTTGCAATTGAAAATTCTTATTGAGAATTGAGTATAAATTTCGCGTAATAAATTTATTGTTACGGAAAGAACCAATCAAGCCCAAGAATTGTAGAATTGCACCATTATCCAGTGATTTTCCCCGCACTTTATTATCCAAATATAAAGTACGGCCAAGTGATTAAAATCCTTCGACTTTTTATTTCGATGCTCGCGAGATATTTCCGCTCGCCGGAGCGTAAATGCGGAATGAGAATAGGACAGGGGATATGGATGTCTCGTCGTCTTCTCCCTATGATTCGCAGATGTGAATCATCAGCCTGGTATCGACGTTCGATATGGATGGAGACATATTGACACGTGATATAATCGCGCGGCGAGGCGTCAGAGGGGGACGGCAAAATTTTGAGAACCAGTTAATGTACGTTAATGACCTATCGAGTCCTAACGAGTAGGAAGGGCGGGAGGGGAGGATCAGAATTTTGTTGCGCCCGACAATTGGGCGATTGAACTGCGCCAATGCAGAATTTGCAAATGCGACATTTGTGTAATTGGACAGAATTGATTGCGGCGGAGTGACTCGATGTGCGCCGGCCGTCTTCCTCGCATTCTGGTTTAGCGCAAGGTCTCCATCAAAATCGATTGTCAATTCTAACGTGAAATATCAGAATATAAATTCCGCTAATGAGCTACGTGAAACTCAGCGTGCAATTATGGGAGCGGGCGCGTCGAGAATAAACCGTCGACAATAAATATGAAAATTGATTATCGAGATATCGGTTACTGGCACTAGCTCATCGTATCCGAAGGATAAGAAACGACAAGAAATACAATCTTATTTCCGGATAGGGAATAGGAGGTCCAGTTTCAAATCGTTAAGCATATTCCCATAACGAGGGAGAAACGTCAGAAACGGGGATAAAAGTCAGGGGTAATAAGAGCCGCAACGAGAACCGATGTGTGCGCGACAATTAGGTGGCAAGGAGTTCGTTTGATAACGTGTCGACCTGAAATCCAGCGCGACATTCGGCCGCTAAAAATAGGAAGCGTTTACCCGTCCATTGAGATTCCGAATCGATCGATCGCGCATCCTGGCGTGTAACATCGACGAGTAACCGACATCTACATCGTTTGAATTTCGTTTTTCCAAAGGGACCGCCGGTTGTATCGATCTGTTGACCGTCGACGATGGCGGCGAGCCGAATGACAAGCGGGCAACGTAAGAAGAGATAATGTTAACTCCCACACTGCGCTTTATGTTATTACAAGATTACATGAGTGGGTGAAGTATATCAGGTTGTCTTTTAAATCCGAAGAGCTCGTTTCTGCGGTTTCTGCTCGGCATTGTTTCAAATGGCGAGATCGATAGACGAGGTAAATTTCTAAATCGGGATCCTTTTCCACCTCTGGAAAAGAAGATAATGTTAATATCTTCTCAGAATGATGATTCCAGTCACAGTCCTCGACGGCACTAACTCGATAATAACGACTCGACATAATTATGAAAGAGAGAATCTTTTCAAGAAAATGTTTTACAATTTTATATAAAATAGCCAATAAATATAGTAACTACAGCTTATGAAATACAATTTTATAAAATACTTGTTTGGATTTGAGAATTCATCCGTTCAACTCGTCAGTGTGATTCAACATGCCATCAGATCTATTTTAGTAACATGTTCATTAATTTATTTTGTCCGTTATTATTACACTATTTTACTGTGTCTCAAATAATTGTGACATTTTATTATTTATTGGCTATTTTTTATTTTCCGTTCAGCAGTCTTATTTAGAAAATAAGTTATTTTCTCAAATACTTTTTTTGCTTCAGTAATACAGTAACACATCTTCCATCTAAGAGCTATATATAATAATATATACCTAGTACATGATGACCTATACCTGTAATGGTACATGTATTTGTGTTATGTTCAATATATACAACGTATCTCAATGTACGTGTAATATCTAAGATAAAACAGAGACGTGGTGCTCCACTAGTTTACATTAAAAAGTCGCATTATTAATGCATGAAGCAGCAAGGATATGTGTCCTTAAGATTAATTTTAAGTACTTATAAAATAATCTCTCTGAGAAATGAAAATACCTTTCTAGAATTGTAATTTCCTAGGAATTTTTAAATATTTCCTGTGAAAAAGGAAAATTGTAAAAATAGAGTACATTGAGAAGAGTGCGTCTCATCGTATCTTTTTAAAAATTAAGTTACTGAATATCTTGTACATCCTGTACTGATTTATAAAAATTAGATATTAACGTAGAATAAAACCGTAAATTTTCTTTATATAACTAACTGGACGCAAGAAAATTAAAAATTACATAATTAGAGTGTCATTCTCTCGAATTTAACATGAGAAATGAAAGAGTCAGTAGGTCGCCATTACCAAAATTCTTTAATTTTTCTTCTCTCTCTCTCTTTCTCCTTTATTATTATTTATCCCTTTAATTTGTGCCCGACCGTCGGCGATATCTCACGGCGAGACGTGCCGCGTATGAAGCGTACCCATAACTCGTCGCGAACCGACAATATACGTCGGGCTGGAGCACGATCTTTTAAATTAAAGCCATTAGATTCCGTAGTATTATTACCGGAGGCCTGATACTCCACGAGACTCCATAAAATCCCATAAGTTGACTCAGTGACGCAGCTGCACGAGAACGGAAGAGGCTTGCGTCGCTTGACGACGTCAATATATGTTTATTGGAATTACGTGCTCAATAAGTTCTAATTAGATTAAGACCGAAATTTTATTTAACGCTTAATGACCGAAATGCCCAACATGTCGGTATCAAATTAGGCTCGCTGAGGTTTATTAACTTTGTGAGTTAATCAAGAAGGGATTAAAACTGAAATTGAAATTAGAGGAGCTTTCTCCAGATCAACTTTGCGCTGTCACGTAATCTGTGACTGAAGGGATATCCAGCGATTCATAATAATCCATCTTTTATTCATATGCGTTTAATGTATTCGTTTAGAGGTATACCTGCCTGAAATTCGCCGTGGCGCGAAAGAGGAGAGAGAATACAAACGGCGAGAGAGAAAGAGAGAGAGAGAGAGAGGGAATACAAACAGTTATTAAATCCCACGTGTCAACGATACGTACTACGTCACTGAATTAACGCCGGTAAAATCAGCCGCGAGGTCTGCGTTGATTATCGAGTTGACTTTTTATCATCTTTTTTTTTCCTTTTCTCGCGAACTTTCCCTTTGATAAATCAAAATTCTCCTCCTGGTCGGGATAACGAGCATAAAATTACGGACCATTCGCTTCGCGCGATCGTGGAATTGATCCGATTCTCCCTTTCTCCCTTTCCCCATCCTCTCGAAGAGGTGTCCTCTTTTTAATTGAATCGAATTATGGAAACGCGTCGGGCATTTCAGACGTCGCCGTGGCGAATGTCAATAATCTTAAGTGGCCATGAGAAGCGGGGATTATTTGAAATTCATTGGATTTCCGGAAATCCCGAGGTACCGGCTTTTTACGGAATCGCGGAGATACGGAGATACGGTGAATCGCGATCGAGATCGCGTGATAAAAGGCAGACCCACGGTGCATCCGGTACATCTCGCGCGGCGCTCCGTCTACTAATAAATTTACTTGCCGACGTTGTACGTACGTACCTATTCGGCTTTTGTAAAAAGGAAGCAATATATATGGACCCTTATCGCGGAGAATAAAAAGGGATGTAACACGGTATTTTAGTTTTCACAAAAAGAGCGCGACGTGTGTGTTCGAAATCCGGTTTCTCTAACGGAGAATTTCAGTTTTTCTCAAAAGAGGAATGTGATGGTCTGTCCCGTTATTTTAAATTCGTTACATGACCTTTTCAAAGAAGAATATATGATATTGGCGAAACGGATAAATAAAAATGCGCACGTTTGAAAAGTCTTTTGATTGTCAGATAGGTTTGATATTAATACAGCACAATTTAGGTTTGAAAGTGTGTGTCAATCAAGCTCAATTGTTGCTCGATGTTAGTGCAACTACTCTTCTCAACAAATTAATGTGTATCATTATTGTGACATGCAAAACAGGACTTGCATTGAAAAAAATTCAGGTTAAAAACGGACGAATCAGAAAAATCTTGTAAGCGTGATCAAATATTCTAGTTATTATAACAGAAATCAATACTTAATAATTTATAGTAACCAGAATTCTTATTATAATAATCAGAATATTTGATCACGCCTACAAGATTTTTCTGATTCGTCCATTTTTATCCAGAATTTTTTTTTCAGTGTATATCAGTTTCTATTTGATAGATTGATATCTGTATCTCGCTTTAATGCTAAATCGCCAGCATGTCTCATTCCGAGAATTGACATAAATATTGTGAGTAATAACGATAGTGATTGTGACTCTTGCTGAAGCAAATCGATCCTCAAGTTTGGCAAAGAATCTACGAACGGACGGTGGTGTGCGTGCACGACAGACAATATGCGGACGGACTTAACGATCGACTTAACGATGCTGGTTTCATAAAAACTCATTGTACACACGTAGCGATCATAATTCGCGATATACGACGAGAGCCGAAAACAAGGCTAATGTGATTGCCCATAATTGCAGCGCGCCGCGCAGACAGCCGCGGTGGGAGACCTTCGCGACTGGAAACGATGCCACATAAATTGAAGCATGTTGTATATTGGCTCGAGCCCAAACACTTAAGAGTTTGCATCATCCGAACCCCACCGCGGTCCACGTACGTACACGGACGTACATATGTCGAATGTACCGATACACATCTAGGAAATTCTTCAGTATTTCAGTCCATCGACGTCTTGGAAGTGGCAATATTTTAGCATCTCGGAAGTGGCCGATGCTTTTAATAAGCATCAATATTTTAAAAAGCCTCGCGCGTTTACCGTGAACCGGGATCCTGAGTAACACGCGGCTACAAATTCGCCGATCGATGAAATCGATTTTACAAAATTATCCGCTTAACGAGATTATAAAAGTTGCGCTGTCCGGTCGTGCGGACTAGAAAATTAATACATTAGCGATGTGCCGTAAGTTTCTAATATATCAAGTTATTTATAAGCTCCCTGCTGACGAGTTTTAAATCGAATCCAAGTGCGAAATTGCCTTATCGATTACATTAAAAACGCGGCGTGTCAATTTATATTCTTCGTTATCTTCTGGCCTGATATTAAAACCCCTCGCGGCCCTGTGAAACGAGTGGCCGCCGGGTCGCCACCGTCTAAGAGGGCTGGCGTTTCTCGTCGGTCGACGATGGTCGCTACGGACGGCCGGGACGAACACTTCGTCCGCAGCGCGAAACACTCGAGAGATGCGTGCGGAAAACGCAGACGAATTCGCAGCACGAGTCCGCGATAATCGATCGCCAGGATGGCACGGCACTTTGGTCGGACGCTTTTTCGTGTGCGTTCCCGAAAAAAAAAATAAATCACCGAGAAAACCGTTCAGGCCATTTTTCCCAAAAACGGTTGCTCGCCGTTTTTTTTTTTCTTTCCTTCGAGAAAGCTGGAAGAAAATACGACACGACGCTCGGCGTGTTGAGCGTCGCGGCGCGGCGCGGCGCGGCGGGATTCAAAATGTGCCGATTGTATCTGTTGGTGCCAGTGACCCCCTATTGATTCCACGCTCAGCGAAGCACAGACCAGACCCTCTCGTTCCCACCCTCTCACCCTCGCCAACTCTCTCTCGTTCTCGGTTCTCCTCCCCCATCCCTCTCTCTCGCTCTCGCTTTCTCCTTCTCTACCTTTTCTGCCCTCTCCCCTCTTTCCCTCGCCATTTCCCTCCCCTGCTGCCGACTCTCTTTCACCTCTTCGCCACCCTCTCGTTTCCTCGTGTTCCACCACCCTCTGTGCGCCCACCCACCCCTGCCCTCCTGTTCTCTTACACGATTACGCGCGATATACCGCCCGCTCGCAGCAGTGTCCCACACCAGCGAGCCCAACACCGGTTTCACCCTGTAGTAGCCTGCCAGCCGACTAACCGACCGACCAGTCTGGGCGAAAATAATTTTAATTCTGTCACGAAGACCGCGCAAAACCCGCGCTACTCCTACCTGCAGCCGCCCTACGTGCGGCCGGTATCCCGTCGTCGACTAAGTCGACCGCTTTTCTCCCCTTGGCACAATGAAGGCGAGATTATTAACGGGGCTAAGCGTTACCCCGCGTTGCTTCGTTGTCCTCCTGGAGCTCCTGGTGAGCCAGGAGAGACTGGCTTGAAAAAGTGCAAGCGGAGACCTCGACAAGTTCTCGGGGAGAACGTCTGAAAAGTCCCGGTGGAAAAATACGCCTTTTCTTTCGAGACTTTCAATCAGACTTCTTGCGCGTCTATTGTTCCACGAACGCCATTAATTTTGTTATCGGGTTGCGCTATTTTGCAGCACCTTTGAAGTAAATAATTGGCTTAAAAGCGTATTCTCGGCTCGAATGCCTCCTCGCTCATGATTTCTCGGTACTTGACATTAGATTTCCCGATTACCAAACTAGGTTAACACTCTGTTGAACTTTGCTTGACATTAATGAGAATTAAAGTTCTGTTATGTTACCTGTGTGCTTTTAAAATTTCGCAAAAATGTTTGTCTAGTTAGAGCTGATATCAGGTTCTGCTACATTAAACTTCTCGGATCGCGCAAGAACCGCGATCGCAGCTTGAAAAAGGGCTTCGATCAATCATAATTTCAACAGTCTTACAAGTCTTGTTAGATTTTTTTTTCTAAATAAGCATTATTGATTTTGTACGTGGGAGCCACGCACTTTATTGCAGTCGTCTTCGCGAAGAGACGGTCATTTTTGCCGTTCCGAGCAGACCCCTTTAAGCTCTTTAAGAACAGCGAGGAATTTGTTTGTGTCCAATAGGAGGCGCCTGTGATAGAGTTCGAAAACAGGAGCAAGTCGATAGTAGCCGCGGTAGTTTCACTGGAAATCGCACGACGAAGAGTTACTGGAACAGCCGGTCTATACATATGCCATTGTCCCCCCCCCCCCCTCCCTCTCTCACGGTTCGCTTCTGAACCTGCGTTAAACTGTAGATCGCAGATTAATGGCTAGTAGACCACGTTGAAAACGACAGGGGGAATGAAATCCCGTTTATAGAGCGCATTCCCATATTTTCAAGGAAGCCGCCGTTTTCGATCTTTATTACGACAATCGTCGGTTCATAAATTTGCGAGAGAGTACTCGAGTTTTACTTTATTAGACTGCTATCCTTTTATGATTCTATGAAGAGCGATCGCTACATATATGCGAAAAACGAAACGAACGACGCGGCGAAACGTGATGTAAAGCCTAAACTTTTTACGGAAGTTTTGTGATTAAATGCGACGCTAATGGGAGGCGATGATCAGACATCTGTGTTTCACGCCGCGAGAATTGTGGGCGTTTCTCTCAGGGTAAAATTAGTTTCGTCGAGGAGCAATCTTCCTCCATTTCAGCAGGTGATCACACGTCCCGTCATAAGCGATGGAAAATTCATGGAGGTCCCATTGTTACGCGAGCGAGGAGAGGCCGGAGGGATAACGCGCCGCACCGTGCCGCACCGGTTCGTTCGTTCATCCCGGCTTCCGCGCCAAGTAGGCGAGAGCGTACTTTTATCACTGTCGTGGAATGGAATGCCCGTTCCAAGTTCTACGTGCATAAGCTCTAGAATTCTGCGGCACGAATTATACGCTATCCGGGCCAACGTATACCGGGCCGCTCGCTTCGTAATTTCGGCTTCACGTTCGGCCGGAGGGGAGAAGCCGCAGCCGATTCCTTCCGCGACGAAATCACGAAAAAAAAAAAAAAAAATGCGGCGGAACGCGAGACACGGATATCGCGTGGCAGACTCCACTTTTCGTATCGCGCACGTACTCTTGCACGTTACACCTTGTATTACGCAGAGAGTTATACGACCGTTTACAGAATAAATCATGCTTTCTTCAACAGCCACGCGCCTGCATTATTATGCGAGCCTTTTTCCCTCGCCTGCTGTTTCTCCCGCTTTCAATGGCAGAATTCTCAAATGCGGCTCGAGAGAAGTGACGGAGGGAAACCGAGGGGGAGATGCAAGTAACAGAACGCGGATCCGCAGTTCTCTCGTTTAGAAAACGCCACGTGAAACGACCGACGGGAATACGTTACCTGTCGGATGCCGAGCCGCGCGGCGGACGCGAGAAAGGATAAATCGAGTTCAGCTATGCGAAACTAATAATGCCCCGCGTGCCTGTCCGGCGGCGGCGGCGGCGTTCCCTCGAAACGGCGCTCAGCTACGTGCTTCCGCAAGCGGAGCCGACACATAACGCGAGCAAGGGGGTGTAATATAAATTAACGAACGTGTACAACGTAGCTCGCTCCATATCTCTCTCTCTCTCTCTCTCTCTCTCTCTCTCTCTCTCTTTCTTTCACGTCGCTCCGCAATTCACCGCTGACTCACGCACCGCGTACAATGACTCATGCACGCGTACGGTATCTCCTCCCTTCCCGTATGACGAATCATTACGAGGATATACATCCTCGAGAGAAAAAAAAGAGAGGAGAAATTGAAACGTCTGTCGCTCACCCGGAGTTCACTTCTGGCGCGTTCAATTTCCGGCCGGTAGATACGTAAGAGTAATGACAGGTAACCCCCTCGTGCTCGGAAAGCAAAATATTTATTTGCAAATACACCGAGAGTTACTCCAGGCAGCGCTCTCTCTTCCCATTTGCCATCTGTCCCTCAAACTGAATTCGTAGTTACCTTGCACGCGCAGTATTTCTTCCATATTTTTCAAAGTGGGTTGAATCAACGGAGGCACCGAGTATCAGCCCAGGGGAAGAGAATTCCGAAATTCCGCGAGACGTCGACCGCGGGAATTTTCATAAGTCCCGCACGGGAAAACTGCTGTTAATTAAAAGCATAAAGTTCATCGCGGGTAAGGCGCGTTGAACCCGACGAGACTTCGCCCTCCCCGCGTCAGCGTCGGAGTTACTGCATAACAATAAATTCGGCGCGGAAAGTTCCGCGACGGAGGTTGGTCGGCCAGGGTGCGCATAACGGCCGCCGCACGAGGTAATAACTCGAGTTTCGGAATAACTGTTTGCTCGCAAATTTCTCCGCGAGGAGAGGAAACTTCCAGTACTCGTCTCCGCGAAGTGCGCTTACGCGCCAGCCCATTGCAAGATGAAAGAACCTCGCGACAGATGATTATGGTCGCGTAATTAGGGATGATTCACCCTCTTGGAAGCGACATTGTTGCTCTCGGAATTCCGCGCGAGATTTCCCGAAATTTGCCAGTGACTTTACATTAAAAAAAAAAAAAAAAAAAGGACAAGACTGAGAACGCTTCTTATTATAAGAATTTTAACAACTTTTCGTATCAATGAAAATAGTTTGTGTTCGCTGTTGGAAATGCATTAATAGCTTTCCGAAAGATTAAATTCTAACAATTTAAATTGAGCAGTTTTCAGACGATGGGTCTGCAACTGTCTTTCGCGGTAATCTCCCTCGGATGATCTGTCTGCGATAACTTGGGCCATGCGAGAAGCCCTCCGGCCGCTCATTTGGACGTATTACGGTCTCCGTATTTCACCCTCGTACCTACCACTGACCCAACCCTACCGCACGCGGTGCCCCAATCCCTTTTGAACACTGCGGCTCTATATGAAGTATAACACTTCCGCGGTGTCGCGCGCACGAGTGGCGGCAGCGGGTTAAGTACGACCTCGTTAGAGCAAAGGGAAGAGCGAGATTTTTCATTCGTATACAGAGACAGCTCGAAACTGCAGCGGTACACACATTTCGACGGATGACCTGTTTAGATAACTCGAAAGTGATTCTTCTCTACGGGAGGGATTTAAAGCTAGCTGCGCGAATCGGCCTTTTAAAATTCATTGAGTGTTTCAATCGCCGAAATCTCCGTTTGAATGAGATATCATTTCGATCCGTGAGAGAGAAAAAAGTGCGTACATATTTTACATGACGTCCGTACAGGCAGACAGGGACGTTCGCGAGACGTTGAGGGAATATAACGAGGGAGATCTCGCCGGCGTATCTTAAAATGCGAGAACCCACGTCCCGCATCTCATCCACGCCGCATTTAACACCGCGTTTACACCTTTCTCTTTCTCTCTCTGTGCGCCCGCAGAATGGACATCCTGCTGCGAGACATGAACGCGCCGTGGCGATGACAAGCCTGATCTTGGAGAACGCCGACTTGAATCGACTCTTTCCGAAATGCCGGCCTAGGGGCGGTCCACCCCCGGCCCCGGGGGCCTCCACGCAGTGCAGCCAGCAGCCGCATGACAGCCCCTGCCAGACGGAGGCCGCCGCTATCACCACCACCGTCACCGCCGCGACCGCCGCAACAGCAGCCGCTGTCACCATCGCCTTTACGAACACGTCGACGAGCGTCTCCGCGATATCGGACGACATGATCGACCTCGAGCGTGACACCTCCGACAGGCAAGTTAAATCGATTTACCGAGAGACGATGAGAGAGGGAGTTAATCGGAGTAACTCCGGAAGTGTCGCGAGAAAAAGCCGATGGCGAACGGTGATTTGGGTCTAATATTCCAATAGATGATCTAATATGCAGACCGTGCCTGAAATTGATACGGTATCTTTTAAGGACTCGTTTCACGAAAAGGAGAACGAAACAGAAACTTTATGTATGAAGCACTAGACGCGAAATGTTGTATAACTATTTTAACAGTAATTTCACGTCTCTTTTTAACGATCTCAGAACTGGCGGGATATTAATGATATGCGAACAGTTTTTATTCCTGCGCACATTTTTATTATGCAGTTATTCCATCTAATGTCTCGCGGAAAATTATAGGGTGGTTAATTATGTAATTGAGGAGCCAGATGGGGCACAGACGTCGAGAATAAAGATGAAAAACGGCGTCGCGAGAGGAATGTAAAAATAATTGGATTTATGGGCGAACACGTCGCAAATTTTCGAGCAGTTCTCCCCCGCCAGCTATTTAGATGTTTCTAAATTTTTGGAGCGAACGGGGCGAATATATAATAATATAATAATACTTTCTTGTCCCATCGAACTCTTCAGTTATCGATAAACATGCGCCGTCGATTCCGGCCATAAAACGATGGTCCGGAGACGTTTCTTCTCTTTTTTAAACTATATTCTCTCTAATCGATTGCCGATTGTTAAGAGTGCCAAGTTACGTTCGTAGGTATAGGAAACGAGCGAATGGCAGAAAAAAATCAGGTTCGCTGTCCCGTAGGACGGCGAGCGTGGTGCCCGGTTTCACGGTCGAGGGCCAACTGCCGCACGCCACGAAGCCGCTTTCGTCGAGCTCCTCCTCGGCGTCCGGACGCAGCGAGGATGCGCCGCAATACGGTAGCCTGCCGGGTAGCGATCACCAGGGACAATCGCAGCAGGACGACAGCGGACCCGAGGGAAGCCCCGTGTACATTTTGACCTCGGCCAAGGGAGGCCCCAGCTACAAGCTTCGGGATTCAAGGTAATCGAGAATCGTTTAGCGTTCGGCGAAAATGTGATTAACTCTAAAAATACCGACGATACGGTTCTATTATCAGAGGAAAGGGGTGGGTAATATTCTACGAATATGCGTATATAGCTGCTATTTTGGTCGATATTACACGAAAATATCGTAAAATATTATTTACGAAAGATCAAAGTTTCATTTTTTTTTTTTCAAAATTTAGGGAGAAGATGAAATTTTGAGTCGAACTTTTAGTGAAAATAAAGTACCTTCTTCTGCATCTTTATAATTGATGTGACTGTAAAAGTTGATGAAACAAATGTGGGAAAATTGAATTAATCTCTATTATTATGTACCTTAACAATGCTGCTGTTGAGGTAATGAGTAAATTTTTAAATACATGACACAAAAATAGAATCAATGCAAAGTAAAATTTGTTTTTTTGATTGCATTAGTCGCTTAAATTGAATCTATTTTATCATCAATAAATCAACTTTTATCAACCCGTCCGATCTGCAATTAAAAAAAAAAAATTAACGAAAATAAAGCGCGCGGTTGAAAAGTGCGCTTAAAGTCACACGATTTTCAATATTTAAAAATGAAATGAGTTAAAACAGAAATTAAAGTTAATTAAGGAGCGTTCGAATTACCGAGTTAAACGGTTAAATCGTACGGCGAGGGAATCGATAAACGGGCGGCAGAGGCCGACGTGTGCGGACACTTGTGTACACGCAAAAGTGTGTTACGTGTCGATCGCGCGACGTTAAATTCGAGCGCTCGCGCTCGCGATGAAACGTGTCCGTCGTCGTGATGAAAGTCCATTTGACGTACGGTCTTTGTGTATCTACGATGGACACGCGCGCGCGCGCGCGCCCGGTTTCGATAGCCGATACAGCTTTCTCTACAGAGGTTTCCAGCGAGCCCGGACACAGAGAGAGAGAGAGAGAGAGAGAGAGAGAGAGAGAGACAGAGAGCAGCAATCCCCGCGCGCCATGTCCATGTATATTCAACGGCCCGTTAATTTCAAGCTTAATACCGGCGATATACTCGGGCGGAAATGTCACTCAAATATCAGCCGTCTCTCGTTCTCGCGCCTACCGTTAATGTGTCACGCGGCCTGTCCGCGATGTAACGGCAAACAAGTCAATATGCCCGCGACAGTGTAATCCGTCCGGCAAATATTTTTCCAGCCTCTCTCTCTCTCTCTCTTTGCCTCCGGTTTCTCTTTCGGCGACGAAACGTCTTCGACGATAACATCGCGCTGCTCTCTGCGACTTCCAGCCAAGAAGTTTCTCATTAAAGGGTTGATATTCAACTTCAACCCGTTTAGTGTCCCAGCGCGTTAAAAAGTCGCATCTCTGGCGAATATTTACGGCAGGGCTAACTTTAAAGGGGATTGCTTGAAATTTACTCTTGATTAAAATCGCTCTAATTATCAAATATTACGATAAATATACTATTATAAAGTGCGGAAAGTTACATTTGCGTAGAAAGTTATTTTCTCGGGTTAACCGTGAAATATTTCATGTGGCAATTATTCAAATAATTTGAATATTATAAATTACTAATTATATTTATATTATAAGATGAGTGAAATATTCGAGTTTCTTGTACTTCTATGGTAAAGGAATACATTTTATTGGTTAATACTTGCAATATGATATTTGCGATACAAATGAGACTGAAAACTTTTGGCTCCTGTTACGCGGTTCTGATCAATATGCGTTTCGTTATATTTTCTGCATTTTGCCCTGTACGTTAAATCTTCATTTTGCGGCTCCGAAAAGCTTTCATTACCTACATTGGAATTTAGAGATATTTTGTTTATCACCGTACACGATTCGCTATTTTATATCTCCTACGGTTTGACACCGTTTTTTTCGTGCTGGGCTTCCCCAAAAAGCCGTCACATGCAATTTCAGTAGAATTTGAAAATATTTTGTATTTCGTATTTACCATTTCGAAGTTTTATGTTTTGATCCCGTTTTTTTGTATTCAGAACCTTTGAAAATAAAACTGGATATCGAAAAGAGGGTCGGACGTGAAAAAATCCGCTCAATATTTAATATACTTTTTTCGAATTTTATCCCCTGAAGACGGTTGGATGAAGATACCTTAATATTTTCCACGAACGAGGCGTCGCGTAAGGAATCCCCGCCGCGGTATCGGTTTGTCATTACTAATCGATTGGCACTCGAAGCGGCTCGCTTATCGACAATGATAATCCGTATGTAGATAGGCGCACGAGTACCTTTTATTCTCCGATATTTTCATCATTGAATCCGTATTTGCACGGGCGCAGTCGAACACGAACGCGGATAACCCGATAATTTCAAATTATCCCGTAAAGTTGTCGATTATCGGCGAAACTTCACGCGTGCGGCACACGTTTCTATTTCCCTCCCCCTCGTACGAGTCGGAGTTACCAATAAGCAAACTGCCCGCAGTACTGATAACAGATTGGCAGCAGATTTACTCAGATATTCCGACAGATCCGGTATCATCTATGTTTGTATATTAAACTCATGTTTTGTCGGCAGAGTCTGCCGGTATGGATTGTCAGCAGAATCCAAACGGAATCTGTCATTTCGTAAACACCTAAGGGGAATAAATCATTTAAGTGATTTCGAAGCGGCAGATTCTGCTCAGTTTCTACAGGCAGTCTGCTGTTACATATTATTAGCAAGTTTTGTCAGATTTCTGTTGGCGTTCTGTCGACAAAACTTGTAGCAGACACTTTCAAATCTGTTCTCGACAGATTTGGCTATTCGAGTGAAGTTGTCCATTTCCGATTACATTTTTAAATCTGAGTTTACTTATCTAAAGTATTATTATCATAGGATAGTTTTTATTATTTATGATCAAATGTGGACAAATAATGAACAATTGGAATCCATAATTAAAAAAAATTAAATAATTATAAAATTATAATTAAAAAAATACGCACTTTGAGGTTCTTAAGATCAAATTTGTTCAATTTTTATTTATTTCTATTTTTTTCCCAAAGATAAACGATTATGAGACAAATGTGGACAAATTATAGACAATCAAATCAATTTTGTAAAATTTCGCATTTCATGATACCAACTTCACAGACCTGATGCGACAACAATTAAATTCAAATAATCTTACGGTCTTTGCAATAGATAAATATTTTCATGATTGGTTCAAAAATAGTATAATTTTCCATGAAGAAAGTCCAAATAAAATTTTGACTAATAATACACATTTTTGTTTAAAATGTAATTTTTTGTCGAACTGAATCTTGATAGCCTAATAATAATATTTCTGTATGAATTTGTATACTTTTTCAACTTTGCCAATTATATATTAATTTTAAAATACAGCTCCTTGTTGGGACAGGAAATCCATATATATTTAATTTAATAATTGTTTTAACTTTTGCTGCATCTTATTTAAATCACTACACTAAGAATATATCACTGTGAAAAATATTTCTGCCAAGATTTAAATCGAGACTTCCCTACAATCCGTGACGGGCTGCATCTTTAGTAATTCAATCACTGAGGTATCTAATGATATTTATCGCCATAACCGGTAAATATTTAAGAGAACGTCTTGCTTTTGTCAGGCGACGTGATTAAACAATGAGTAAAACAGATATAATTTTCACATTTAATTAGAGAAGATGCCATTTATGGTCAAGCTGGATCTCGATAGTCCAATAATAATATATTTCTGTGTAAATTATACTTCTTTCAACTCTGCAAATTGCGCGCTGATTATTCATTAGTCTTAAAATACAGCTCCATGGAGCAGGAAATCCGTATCTAATTCGATAAGCAATTTAATTTTATGTTAATAAAAATTCTATTTAAATGTAAAGAATTTATTATACGCTGAAATAATTCTGGTTAAAAACGGACAAATCAGAACAATCTTGTAGGATTGATCAAATATTCTAGTTCTAATAATAATAATTCTAGTTATATAATAATATAATAGAAGTTTTGGTTATTGTAAGTTATAAAGTATCAAGTTCTATTATAATAACTAGAATTTCTATTATAATAACTAGATTATTTGATCACGCCTACAAGATTTTCGTCCGTTTTTAACCAGAATTTTTTTTCAGCGTACGAGAAATTCGCATTTTTATTTTTTAATACAACAGAGGGGGAAGCCCAGGGCCGCGAACGTCACGATCCGTCGTTGACCCTTCCCGAATCCGTCGGTACCGAGAAGATAAGAGGCCGAGCCGTCTCAAAGGCGACGGGAGCGCATCCAGATGGGCGCCACGGGAGTTACGGGCTTAAAAGTCGCGCCCGTTTATTCTCTCCCACGTATACACATAACGTTTCCTGCGCCTCGTGAACGCTCCGGGCCCCGATGAACATTTTTCAATAAAGCATTCCAGGTGCCGACGCCGCCGTCTTACCGGTCCCAGGACCGACTGGAGTTGTGCGCGTGGCCGGGGACGATCGGTCCGTCGGCGCCGTTAAATGCGACGATCGCGGCGCGAGCCACGGGGCACCCCACGCGCCAGCTTTGGGGTTAACTCCGCCTGTCACGGACGTCGCGCGTCCCGTTTCCCGGGGCCTCGCCGCCCACCTTGTCCCACGTGCGCGCCTCGGGACGCATGCCGCTCGTCGGGACGGTATGATACGTGGTGCAAACAACGCCGAGCGTCGGATCTGACGCCGAGATTTATAACGCACGGTGTCACGCCGCGTCTGACGTAGATTTATAGATGGAAATGAGCTGGCGATAGAGTAATTTGCACACCGGGGGTGTGTGTTTGTGAGTCATCTGTTTTGAAAGCGGCTTCAGATTGAACGGTACATATCGGAGGAATCCCGATGGAAAAAGTCCGGCGGGAACGAACGGAGTATTAATCACATGCATGAGCGTCAGGAACTCGGACGAGCGTTGAGCTCGAGTAAGATGAGATCGATAGAGTCAATGTATAATTTAAGGCTGACCCGCAGTCGTAAAAATTGTCCCGGTTGTGTAACGATTCTTGTCTTGTCCCGCAGGATCATAGAAATCGCCGGTGGCCGAGAGGTATTCTCGCAGAGCCGAGGGAAGGTGGCGGCTAGAAAGTCGCGATTTCTGGCCGCGTCGAATTCCATAAATAACGAGGACATTCAGACTGATAATAAGCTGTCTGTTAAGAAGAATAACAAGTCCCCGAACTCGCAGACTATATGGGAGCTACGAAGCCGGTACGTACCGTTTGTGTTTGATCAGCTGTACGCTCTCCGCTCTCCGTGCGACATTTTCATAAATCATTGTTGGATTTCTTTTTTTAGATGCGGTGAGGCCAGAAAGCAGCGCGCGAATCGGGAAGTGACGGAGACCGTGTTCGCCTCCGAGGTGCACTCGGTACGACGTAACGCCGCGAAATCCATTCTCGACTACGACTCGCCCAAGAGCAACCGCAGCAGTCGCATAATTAATTACGATTCAATCCTGAATAGCAATAATGTAGAGTATACCGTACCGAAAAGTATTACCGATCTCGACTATGGATTGCCCAAGAGCTGCGTAGACTATCAGTCGAATCACAACACGCCCGCGAGAAGTATGGCCATCGTCAGCGACGGCGAGGTCGTGGTGTTCGACGATATCGACGACAATTGGCAGGGGCTGCGACTGGATCTCGCGTCGAGCAATACGAATCAGGTTACGACGACGAGTCTCGATCTGGAGGCGGACGATTCGCAGAGAGGTCGCGTCGCGCCGGAACCGCCGAGTTCCAGCGTCGGGAGTACTCCTAGTCCTACGACGGCATATCATCGCAATACTTCGGAATTTTTCAAAGTAATATCGCGTGAACGAACGGGCAATTTGCGAGGAAACTTTCATCGCAAACGCGTCCAACTTTTGCAGGTTGTTACACCAGCGAGTGACTGCGAGGCGGATTCTCCCTCTCCGGAACGTAATCATAAAGTCGCGAGAGTGATTGGCGAATTACCGATCGCTCAGTATTCTGGCAGCCCGAGACGTTATGGGGTTCGCGAAAATACACAGCTCCCTAGCTTATTATCGTCGCCTTCAATGTACATGACACCGAGGCCTGGTTTCCCGCAAAGAGTATTGCCAACAACACCAAATCACAATGAGGTAAAGAGATATCATTTGTGAAAATATGTCGAGTGATTTAGTAATCTCTAATGCTTCATTAATGTATCTTGTGTTTCAAGAAGGAAGATACTTCTGCAGAAATCGTAGTAGACAAGACTGTGATAGAAAACTTTAGCATCGAAGATCAGCCTATAGATCCTTCATCTCCATCGCCGAAAGCCGATGAGGAAGAGGAAGACTCTTTAAAACCGTCGACTTTGCCTGCTGATAATATAAGCAGTCTTGTCTCGCCGGGAGGTAGTACCTTCGATTATCTGTACGAGTTTTCAGAGACACGGAAAGTGTTAGAAGAATTTTTCAAATGCCCGGCGCCGACGAAAGAAAAGGAAAACAATATAGAATCATTTCCTTTCCAGGTAAGTTTTTGCTGAAGCAGCACAAATGTTTACAAGATGTTTCTCTGTCACAGAGATCTGAATAATTATATATAAGAGTTTATAATTTAAAAAATACATCTGTAATTACTTTTAAGAAGAGACTATGAAAACTAAAGATATATAAAGACATATATGTATGATGTACTTATAATAAAGAGCAAATTAAGATATGTATTATAATGATTAAAAAATTATTTTCTGTTGCAAGGATCTTGATTATGAATTACGAAGGCAGGGTGGAAGTGCATATGTTGGTCAACGATTAGCAAGCGGTCCACCCGCAACGGAAGAGGTTATGGTACATGAGTCTCCTAAGAAACAACGAGCGGAATTTCCTCAAAATGTAAGTATGACAGTATATAAACCGATACACATTAGCCTGATAATTACTCTTTCCTCGTTTGAAGAACATTAATTTCATTTTCCTCTGTGTCGGCAAAGTTTGACATGAGATTAATAATGTTTATTTATGTATTATAAACTCGGATGCAATAAACAAAGGTACTTACATTGCAAATATTGCGTTTTTAACAACTCTGAAGTATTCATTATCAGTATTTGGAAGTTACATTTCTCCTAGTAGTCACATAGATTCTAAATATAAGTCTATATTTATAGATACGGTTTTTAAGTTACACCGCGTGGTCGCTCGAGACTTTTCCATGCTTGAAACGCTAATTGCGGTATTACGAAGTAAATATTTACACTTGGCTTTTTCTCCTTTTTTTAGACAGGTGAACACGAAAACAATTTCCTGGATCTCTCAGTAGGTACTGGCAGCAGTGAAGATCTTGGTGAGACTGAGGTTGGTTTGCAAGTGGGACACTCGCGTAACTTTACCCTGAGCCCCGAGACAACCGATTGCGACAGCAATTGCGGCGACTTGGACAGCGAGGTGTCCCTCATGATGATGGACAATGAATTGATGCCGGCAAGTGGCCTTCTCGGATCGGTCGGCGATTTGGGGAATAACTCAGATTCTCTGAGAATATACACGAGCATGCCGGTGCTAGAGGACGGTCTGTCTAGTGGGCACGCGAGCGATACTGACAACAATAATCCGACTGTGATGCTCATGAAACGGCAAATAAACGAAATAGAGAAGGAGATCATACAGAGAACTCGTAACGACATGTTAGGCACGAACGAGAATGACTCCGGGAAAGACGTCAGTCTGAATGTAACAAAGGATATTTTACACACGCTGAAGACTACGTCCCCTGATCTGTTTATCGCGAAGAAGGAGAATTCGTACGACACGAACGAGCTACAGCTCGACGGATTGGATCCACTGGGCACGCCGCCGCCGCCGGCGCCTCAAGGACGGCAAAGTGTATCCTTAGAACTAAACTGTGGCGAGGTGGAAGCGGCCATCAAAGACATTAGAATGGCCCTACAAAGGACTAAAACTCTACCTGTTAAATCGCCGTCGGAAGAGCCACCGGAGCCGAGTGTTAGTCCGATATGGATACCAAGGTATTTTACATTTTGTTTCATGCGAATAAGGGTATTCCAATTGTTTGAAATTTGTCCAGTATGTTGCCTTGGCACTGTTTTGCTTACCACTGTGAACGTTTCCCTTTTATGACATCGAATATACGTTTGGGATACCCTTTGGGATACCCTCTGTGTTGCGTGTAAACGCATCTAACTAAGATGCAGTATAATGGATGGCAGGCGGAGAGTCTGTATGGAAAGCAATAGCGAAGAATCTGATGCGCGTCGTATAGGTGACGAAGCTGATGTGGAAATTGAAGAGTGCCCGGACGAGGAAGAAGCGGACACCGATCTTGAAACGGATCGGTTGCTCGGACAACAGAGAACGGACGATCAGGGATTTTACGACGATAAGGTGGGCATACACTCAATACTTAATACGCCGTTTCATACTGTTCTTATTAATCACTTGTTAATCAGCGACGAAAATCCTGTTTCCTAAACAAGGATATTTAGGCTAAAATAAGTTACAGCACTTGTGACAATATATCGTATGCACTCTCTTTACAACTTTTTACTAGGTAATATTGAGACGGCGCTAATGCGTTTAAATTCAGGATAAAAAAAGAGAAGGATACGAATAATCTATATTTTCCTGTATTCTGTGCGATTCGATGGTATCGGTGTTCTCACTAATATCGTCTTGGTGTTATGCAGAGGTGGAGGAAGCCTAAGACTAGGACTATGTTACCACCAATGAATGCGAAAGTCGCTACTCCAAAGCAAACCCCTCCCAAAACTTTGAGTGTCGCCCCGATAGAAACGCTAGCGCCTTCCGAGCCCATACCCTCGACGTCTGCCTCGATCTCCCCTCCTCCTGTAGTGTCTGTTATTCAATCGTCGTCTTCTAACGAGTGCGAAGTAGCCACTCCCGCGCAACCTACATCGAGTCCGCAGAAGACCCCAGTCAAAAACTCCCCCTCATCCCCTCAGAGCCTCAAGGAATCCAACAACAAGGTGAAAAAGGTGCCCTTTCAAATGCTACCACGGAATCTTTTACTATTAGTGACTAGATATCTATACTTCTAGTGAGCTTGCGGTAAAATAGCACATGTTGGTGCATGACAGTACTATCCTTCTGTTGCTAAACGAGATATGTGCTAATCTCAGTTTAAATATAATTTATATTATTATTTATTCAAATGCGTTTTCTAATATAGATATTTCATAATTATCGGAATGTCATTCTTATAATTCTTATACAAGTTTTATGAATATATTATAATATGAATACTCTTCATAATATTAGAAAATATACAAAGATAAAATATTACTTGTGTTTTATTATTATGAAAAGTATTCGATAAAAATGTTTAAGCTGATTTTTTTTAAGGGAAAAGGTACTTTTTTTTATCTTATTGCTTTAGTTTTCCTTTATGGCTTCCGCTTATTATGCTTTTTTAATTTATAAAAGATAGAAATATCGTTACATTTACATGAAAATATCGCATATTAGATTATTCCGTATCCATAAATAGTGCAATGATAAGGAAATGCTTTATATAGGATTTTTTTAATTATATGTGCTTCAAGAGAAAGATCTAGAGATTGAAACAAGAAGAAAATGTAATTTGAATATAACTTTAAGCGTTATTTATCTACTTTATAACATTTTTTTCTTGTTTAAGCTTTAAATTTATACCCCAAAAATTAATCTGTAATTAAGAATAACTTTATACAATTTAATTTTTTCTATGCTTTATACAACAAACTAATTGTTATAATATATTGCTTCGTAAAAGAATAGAATTCTAAAATTGCGATAACATTTAGTTAGCATCTATTCTATTACTGTTATTATTGTTATTACTACTATGCTATAATGATTATTATTATTTCTAGACGTAAATAGGGACATGTTTATATTTATTAGCTTTCTTGTATGGCAGTTGCTGCATGGTTAGCACATCCTAAGCTTAGATGATTACATATATGATATTTACGAGATTTAATTGCCAGCGTATTTATCAAAGTTTTATCTATGCTATCATGCAAAGTGCATTGTCTGTTCTATTTTTCAGGATAAGGAGGGAAAGAAAAAGAGCAGAAACAAAGAAGGTATGCATTTTTATTGATACAATTGTTTTTCTTATATTTCTATAATGATTTTTTAATTATCAGAATATATTATTATAACATATATTACTATAATAAAATGTTACAGTGCTAATATAATATTCCTCTTTCTATTGCTTACTTGGATATATATAATAAATTCGTCATCTGCTTCTAATCATTATTTCATGGTAGGTACACTTTATACATGTTTTTTTTTACGAAATATATATTATACTACTTCTGCAATTATTAAAGATATATTTAATAATTGTAGAATTACAGTTTCAAAATTAATATTCACTGCACGATATTATTTAATGCTTTTATGTTAAATACTGGAATAAGAATCTATTTTATATTTAGATTGCAGCAGTTCAAGTTATAGAATACCTCATAAAGTTTTTGAAGATTTTTATAATTTTATATAATTTTAATTTTTATAATTATATTTTAGATAATTGTAATTTTTATAATTTTTAAAAATTGGTTATTCTACGTTTATTTTGTGCTGCATCTTGTTTTTCCCGCTAGGAATTAAAAATCTATAGTTTATGTCATATATATACTATAGATTTTCAGCCCATATGGAAGAAACGTAATTTTATATGTGATAAGTCATTGTTATTAACATACTTATTAGTTTGATAAAAACTGGAGCCCGATAAGAGGTATATTCGGTATTGTTTGTTGTATTTACATTATGTTATAACGTGTAACAGCAAAGAGAATTATCAATGAAACTTATGTGGGATTACTGTGAACGACTATGTGTATAAATTTTAGTTTAGGCAATTTAGAAATGAAGAATTTAATGATTAGTGATAAAGAACATTCCGCGAGATTTTAAGAGTTTGAAGACGACACATTGAAAGCATTGCTGGAGCGTTTGCATGCAATAGGAAAGATTTTAATGAAGAGAAAGTGGATGGCTTATATGATCTGACTGAGGAGCAATGTCTAAGATGAATAGCAACTCGCTTATCTCAAGATAGTGCCAGAAGAATTGTTTGTTGAAAGATGTATCTGAGAATGAAAAATAGATTTATTACAATAATCCTAAAAATGGAAAAATTATGGATAAATCTTGATGACTCATCAATATCAACACCAAAACAAAATATTCATAGATACAATTCTTTCTGCATAGGATGAGAAGAGTGTGCTGTACTACGAGTTGCTCAAAATAAATGATTACTTCTCAACTATGAGCGAATAATTGAAATTGTTTACGTGAGACCATGACTGAGCGAAAAAGCCCATTTACTGGGAAAAGATGTCAGCAGGTTGTTTTACTCATTTCAAAAAGGTACAAGATAGCATCACAATACTATCTTGTACCTTTTTGAAATGAGGCTGAACAAAAATGAATCGCATGCAAAGCCGAAGCATTCTCTTTTAAGGGGAATCTTTTTCTTGTCTGAAAGATGAAAGTTATTGAAAGCGAGGAAAAATATTTTGATAAAAGAAATTTAATATAATTCCTGCGTTTATATTAAATTTTTTTTTGTAAAAAAAGGTGATTACTTATTCCAGTATTTAATAATATTTCTTGCTAATCTAATGTTTCTATCCTGTTTATGTGTAACAATGCTTTGATACGCGTGGTATATTTTATCAAGGTGTATCTCAAAATTTATTATATGTATATGTCGTCTGTAGATTACGCTCAAAGATTTCAGATATTTACATTCTTCTATTTGTATTCCATGATAAGGTTACCAATTATATATTGATAAGCAAAGTATTGAAGAGTCCCATAATCTTTTAATGTGATGTGACTGTGCATTTCAATCGTGTATTATCTTTCCTCGCGTTTATACGTATCGTAAATTAAATTAGATGCGGTATAATTTCTGTGTGAAAAATAACAAAGATAAAAAAAAGCGTCAGTTGAGACTGATCGCGAGACCAGCAGAATTGTAAAACCAAAGATATTTTATAATTTCATTTAATTATAAAATTATATCGTTATATAATACAAAGGCTTTAACTGAAGATTCAAATAAAATGGGACAAGAAGATTCGTTACTGGATATTATGTCATCTGTCAGACTGCCTCAATGTTCTTCCGAGCATTTAGCTGCTATCGGCACACTGCACTATAAGAGAGATGGGATAAAAAGTTCTAAATGGTACGTGTCTGTGCCCCTTTCAGACTTGTTGGATGATCCATCAGTGTTGATCGAAGGTGTCTTGTTCCGCGCGAGGTACTTGGGATCTACGCAACTGGTATGCGAAGGTCAACCAACAAAGTCGACTCGTATGTGTCAAGCGGAGGAAGCCGTTTCCAGAATAAAGGTACATATGTATATGGCAACGCACTTCTTTTTATTTTTATTTCAGAACCGAGATATATTATTCTTCTTAAACTGGTATTATATACGTCAGTTATAAATTATGTATATATACGATTATATACAGATATGTGTATATAAAAGCACAATGTATATATATTTATTATATACATATATATACATATCTCGTGTACAAATAGAACGTGTACATGAGGACACTTTTTTCTAAAGATTTTTGCGAAGCATCGAAAAAAAGATCATAAAGTACAGTATGAATTATTGATTGCAATGTAAATCACCTGATAGCCATGTATACTATTTTCCTAGAATGTTTGTACTCAAACGTAACTACTCAAGTAACTACTAATTAAGTGAGCATATCGCGATATTTGATAGATAATGCATCCACATGATATGTTGTGTTCTGTTTAGATCAGTAGCATTAAGTTTGGAAGACACATTATATAGATCAAATACGTTTACACATTGGCTAAATGTCTCAATTGTTGACTTTTCGACTGTTGAAACGAAAATCAAGAAACAATTAGAAAATCTGTTTAGAGAGTAAAATCGTTTCAGGAACCATTAGAATTAAACTACGATTAATAATAACGAAATTAGCAGCATGCTCTGAATGCTTTATACTATTTTAATTTGCTACTTAATTTGTAGTGAACAACAGTGCAATATTCTCATCTGCAATAATGTATTTCAGTGTTAAGGTTTTTAACTTTTTGAGGATCCTTAAAATTTGCAATTTCTTCTCTTGATGCAATAAAGGCTGTAAAATATATTGCAAATAACATATCAATCGCGAGGGATTTGCGCATTTCGGGTTAGCGCCTCTTTACTAAGTATAAAATACATTTCAGTGTATATATTATTTCGAGACTATTATTAATTTACCTCAAATGGTTAAAATGCTGGAATCTTAAGTGATTAGTTAAACCTGAGAGTTTTCTGTAGGAAAGAGTACTGTCTTAATCACATAACTTAAGACTCGTTCGTATGTCAATTCTAAATATGATGAATATACGTATTGTAAAAGGACCATAGATCATATTTTACCAAAATACTCTCCTTAGAAAATAGTACAGATCGTGTTTATAGTGTACCCATTATTTTTTCCGTTTACATAGTTTATATTTTTATCGATAACAAGCTACGATGTACTTCGTTTGTTAGTTCTTATAGTTTACGATACTGATCAATCTTTCAAGGAAACTGTCAATATTAATAAGACGAAGCGAATAAGATGAAACAGTAAATTCTTTCCTCCTACTCTTAGGTTCTGCTCATGAGCAATCAAAGGTCAGCATTTAGATAAGATAGTTCTTTTCTCTATCTGTAATAATTGAGTTAATAATTTTTTTCTTTTATCATTACCTGAGACTCTCCCCCGAGAGGAATCTAAATGCTGATTTCTGTCTACCTATCTAATAATTAATCTAAATATAACTGTGAACTGGCCGTTGTGCAAAGAGGCCTGAATGTTTCAGTGTAGCGCCCCCCTTCCTCACATCACCAACACCACCACCACCACCTGACCACCGAACACTGTCATCTTCTCAGTGTAACTTTGATGTGATTTCTGTATGTCTGTCAGTCTTTCTTTCTTTCTTTGCGAATATTTGGTTTACATATTTACTGTCCGCTTGCTGTGTCCGCTTTCCTGTAGAGTCTTGATCAACTTTACGCACAAAAGATCCACTCACGGGAAATATTGGTCTACTCACAATCAGTAGCTACATTTTCAACTATGGAAAAAATTCGACAAATTACTGTACGACTGTTCAATAAAGAGGAAGAAAACCGGGAATGCGAGAAACAAATCTAGGTGCCGTGTAACACACGGCTCTGCCATAGGTAATTTTCTGAGAAGTTGCAAGAAATTTTATAAAACATTCATCATAACTTCAAGTTTCAGAGAGATGTGATATCTGATTATGTCGAATCGATAATCAGTGATACTACGATATTTTGATATAATGACAGTATCCTACAAGATTGAACGTAATTAGTCGCTTATATACATACGTTCGTTCAATCATGATTTTTCAAAAATATAAATCACTAAACTTTTTTTTTATGATATCCTATTGTCGCATGAAGTGAGATCTTATATAGTTGAGTAGACCAGAATTGCGATTCTTTTTTCGTCGCTGCAAGAATATTTTGATTGTAAAATTAATTACAGGAATTAAAATAGAAATGATGTATGATTGAATAACAGTTGTGAAAACAATTCCTAATTTGTTTTAAAAATTGATGGTATTAAGAATAGATGTTGTAATATCAATCAATTCTTTCAATAGTGTATGCATGATAATTGCAAGGCTGCCAAGTTGTGCTCTATAGACAAATAATAAAAGAATATTGCGGTCAGGATTTTAAAGAGTTCGTTTTAATAGTCTGCTAAAATTTCTCAACGATTAATATCTCGTTATACATCGATGTAGCTTTTTAATAAACCGCATTAAAACTTGTGCTTACTTCATGCTTTTCAATAGCGCCAACAAAAGAACTTTACATTCACGCTTGCATCTAGATTCTTTGTATTTGCTTGCGAAAAGACAATTTGAATCGAAATTAATTGCTACGGAGAATAATAATTCTATATGTGGCCAATTGCTTGACTATTCTTTGTGCTCATTTTCGAGATGACGAAATTAGAGAAAATTGACTGATCGAAACTCAGTTGCTCATCGCGATAACAGAGCCTTATCAGTGCTTCGAGTTCTGAGTTGCTGGCTAAACACTTAGAGACTTACAGCCAAACATCGCAGCATCGCTATTAATACATTCTTGAATGACAATTGCAGCGGATCCGCGTGTGCTCGACTTTACCATTCTGTAACATAACATATAACATAACGCTTGCACGTTGCACAGCTTCCAGACACCATAAGCTTGCCCGAAGGCAAAGTTGCATAATGAAGGTCGCATCGTGTGTGCAGAAGTGTATGCTAACCGGACTAATGCATTTTAATGTATGTGTGAGAATGACTTGATCCGGCATACGATAGAGGACACAAGCATGAGACACACTGCATAAGAGAAAAGTTAAAAGCCGTATTTGGTATAGCAACTCAAGAACTCATGAACATTGGCTCTTTTGCCTCTCGTTCTGTCGGTGGTGCGTGGCAATGTGACTAGCAGAGCCTTTGTTTGTTTGTTTGTTTGGCGCGTACATAACGGAAGGATGATGGGCCAGTGCCGATGCAGGCAACACTCTTAAACTATGGGGGGCAGCATGGGTATGGTCGCTGCAGCATTGCCTCGCAAGGAAGCCTAGAGGAAGACGAGTGCGACTCGAGCGAAGAACTTATAGGAAGCGCTTCTGGTGGGGGCCAGTCCGAGTCGCAAGCGCTTGGGGCCCAGCCGAAACTGGCCCCGATCAGTGGCTGCTTGGGGCCCACAACCGTTTTCAGACTACAGTTTCTTGGGTCGGTGGAGGTGGAAGAGGAAGGGGGACGTAAACGGCGTAAGCGCCTTAAGAACCACATGGTGGAGGAGGCCGTGACAAAAATAAAGGTCCGCCCTCATTGCCCTTCATCCCAGACAACCTCATCCTCCCCCCCCTCCCCCGCCCTTCGTTGTTAAATCCGAGCGACTGTCCTTTGACTCTTACGGGAGCAGTCGTTCGACCATATTTCACCCCTCTCTATTGATTTATATAATACCGATGAGGGTCAAACCTTCTTACAGCTTGACAATTTTATTTTGTTCGGCCACAAAAACCCGCAGCAATTTCCCATAATATGCACCTTTCAGTTATGAAACTCATATTACCTGCGTACAATGCACATTCTTCATAAATCATAGCGACGAGTCTTTTGCAAGTTAAATGTTGCGTCAAAGTTAGGCGATTTTTATCTCTCAAACTCTCAGGTTTGTGATAGCGCCGTTAATGATTATGCTCAACTTTATACAGTTTACACTATCGTGCACTATCTACTCATTTTACTGGCAGTTAAGCGTTATATGTGTTCAAAACATTAATATTATACGTATGTATTATATATAATAATATATATAATATGTACATATACATATTTATAATTAATTACTTGTTTATCTCTACTTTGTTACACATGCTGCTTCCTTATGATAGGCGCTGGTACGTATATTTTATGAAATGTATGCAGGATGTCTACTATTATCGGAAAAAATCTGGAAAACCTGGAATTCTCAGGGAATTCTTTTTTATTTGGAAAATAAGGAAATTCTCGGAATTTTTTTCGATAAATGAGTAGACACCCTGGTATGTAGAAATCTATGGTAATGCAACAGTTTTAAAAAAGGTATGTTGTGCTTTATTCAGGCACCGGACGGTGACACTCAGCCAAGCACGGAGGTGGATCTCTTCATTTCGACGGAGAAGATCATGGTTCTCAATACTGATCTGAAGGAGATCATGATGGATCATGCGTTACGCACGATTTCATACATAGCTGATATCGGTGATCTGGTAGTGCTGATGGCGCGGCGTCGTTTTGTGCCGCATGAAATGGAAGAAGTACCAAAAATCAACCGTACTCCGAAGATGATATGCCACGTTTTCGAGAGTGAGGAGGCTCAATTTATAGCACAAAGTATCGGACAAGCATTCCAAGTAGCTTACATGGAGTTCCTAAAAGCAAACGGGATAGAGGATCATAGCTTCGTTAAGGAAATGGATTACCAGGAAGTGCTCAATTCGCAGGAGATATTCGGCGACGAGCTTCAGATGTTCGCGAAGAAAGAGATGCAAAAAGAGGTAAAATATCCTCGGGCTGCATCAATTTTAATTTATTTAATCCGAATTTAATCCGAGAATTATACAATTCACACTAATGACTCGTGGAAGATGCATTCTTGTTTCTCCAACTCGAATGATATTCGTAAATTTTCCAAGTTGAATTAATTTCACTCCAGATTTCATCTCCAGTTTCCAGGAGAATTACGTATCACGAATTGAGATGTGGATATCAATTATTGCGATCGATTTCAGGAAAATTTTGCAATTGCATTGGAGTAAAAATCTCTCTGCTTGCAGGTAGTGGTACCGAAAGCGAAGGGAGAGATCCTCGGCGTTGTGATCGTTGAGTCCGGATGGGGCTCGATGCTGCCAACTGTAGTCATAGCAAATCTGGCGCCGGCCGGCGCCGCCGCGCGTTGCGGCCAGCTTAACATTGGCGATCAGATAATAGCGATTAACGGCGTATCGTTAGTCGGCTTGCCTTTGTCCACGTGTCAGACTTACATAAAGAACTCGAAGAATCAAACGGTCGTCAAGCTGACGGTCGTGCCATGTGCACCTGTGGTCGAAGTGAAAATCAAGAGACCTGACACAAAATATCAGTTAGGATTTAGTGTACAGAACGGAGTGATATGTAGTCTATTGAGAGGTGGTATCGCCGAGCGGGGCGGCGTACGAGTGGGCCATAGGATAATTGAAATCAATAATCAGAGTGTTGTTGCTGTACCGCACGAAAAGATTGTTAATCTTCTGGCTACGTCAGTAGGAGAGGTACGTAAACGCGTTGTACTAAGAGTATAGGCTTTTAGTGTGTGCCTTTCACTTGATAGAACAGTATCAGGAAGCAATTATGTACGTGGATCACAGAAAAATCTTTTCCTTCTTTTTTAGATCTTGATGAAAACGATGCCCACGTCCATGTTTAGGCTGTTGACCGGCCAGGAGTCTCCGGTGTACATATAAAAAGCGTTCAGTTGCCTGGCTGATGCGTAGTGAACAGACAATACATCCACCATCCACTACCATACTATCCGCTACTACCTTTACTGTACAGGTTATTCTATGCAAATCGCTTTGTGTTTTCGATTCTTATGGGACGATTCGATACATTCACCAGCTCCTGCTTAGTAAACGAGACCTACATAGGTACGTCGCAGAAACGTTACTAAATATCTACTCAAGCATAATTTATATGATTATCGATTATTGTAAGAGATATTCGTCTAGTACTAATCAATGAGATTCTCTATAACATAAATGTATTCCCTGAAATCTCGCGAGGCATTGTTTCAGTGCATCAAGGTGTTTAATTTGTTGTCTGAGCGGTGTAGAGATCGCCGCAATTACTCAGGCGTTCGATTTGTTAAGAGTCTAGCAAAACGATAGGGAAGGAAAAAATATTGATTTTCAGCGCATAACAAGTGGATGTTACAGAGAATCGCATTATTCGCGCCAAGGAAGATGATAGGTGATGCAAATGATGCACATTATTATAAATAGCACAAAGCTCTTTACCAACAGCTGGAGCAGGGCTGGAATTGTATATTACGTAGTTTAATGACGTAGTAATATTTATAAAAAGGATCTCCCTCTATCTCTCGCGGAGATACTTTAAGCTAAAGCGTTTATTTAATCTTTTTTATCCTTAAGGCCGGCGAATACTCGCGGCGCGATGCCCGAGTATGTTAATTTGTACTAAAATTACTATCTTACCGTAGTAAACTTCGGAACGCGTAAATCTCGTGATAAATAACGCCATAGTAATTATATAGAAGAGCACAGTAACGTATTCTATATATATAATATATGAGATTTTTTTAAACGAGTAGATTAATCTGTTTTGCAATACATCAAGCTGACTTTTTCGTCAAATACACGGAAATGGTCAGTGGACGAAAATGTTGATTCAACATCATGTATGCCTACATATCGCTTTACCGACGCTATTCTGTCGTATAATACTCACCTGTATCAAAGAAGAAGTCGTAACGCAGCACGTTCATCGCGCGATATTATTTTTCGGAGCGACGTTCGAATCCTTCACATTTTGTCTTATATTATCATTCATTATTTGATTATCATTCGTGAGAAAATAAACAAGGAAATTTTAAGTTTTATTTATCCGAATATTACGATATACGTAAATGCACAATTTCCTAATATTTAAAGTCGGTATACATTTTTGGAAAAAATATGCGCGCGCGTCTGTATATGTGTGGGGGTGTGTGTATGTGTGTGTGTGTGTGTGTGTGTGTGTGTGTGTGAGAGAGATTTTTTTTTGTTTCTCGCGAATGATAGTCAACTATAAACTTGCAAGTCATCTTATTCTCAGTATGTTATATTCGTTCGTTTCTTTGATCACATATTGATAAATGTTGAGAAATGGCTGTGTATTTAAGAGTCTAGATTTTATAGACGTAAGATCGCACTGGATTTAGGCACTTTAGAATAGAGGCCTTTAAATTTTTCAACACTTTCTAGCTCTCTCTCTCTCTCTCTCCCTCTCTTAATATTTCATAAATTTTATTTTAATAAACATTCAACATCTTCATCGAATTCTTAATTAATAATAGAATCTTCAACTTAAAATTCATAGTAAAGCTATTCAAAATATTGATAAAACGCTAACAATTTTTTAAATACTTGTCGATTAGGAGTCTTCTCATCTCTCGAAATTTTCTCACGCTATTCTAAAGCACTGCACATCTCAATTTAGAAAATAATTTTAAATAATCTCGTCTTGTGCAGTCGTCTTTTGTAGATTTTTATGAAAGATTGATAAAGGACGCTTAAAAAAATCTATCGATCTAATTTAATAAAGTTCTTTTTAATTCATTTTTTAATTCACTTGCTCCTTCGGAAAAGTTCAGTTTATAAAGATAGTCTTAGTAGTTAATCACAAAATGGCTTATAAACGGCGCACCTTATCCGTATCAGCTTGCAGTAAGTCTTCACTCACCATGTATAATACTTACATGTAAAATATGTAAATTGTACTCGACTCAATGTGGCTTCACTGCATATAGGCATACAAAATGAAATCTAGCTTCTCCCGACTTGTAACTCTTCAATGGAAAGTTTCTTCTAAAATATAACAGACTGACTCACTTCTATGTGTGACCCAATAAGATAAAAGAATTACTCATTCCAGAGAAACGTAACTCCACAGTCGTACTGCTAGAAGAAAAAAAAAGGAAGAAAACGTCCTCTTCTATATAAATACTATATGCCATAATAATCTAAGTTTTATCTATTTTTGCTGAAGATTTCTCACCTTCGAACTATTCTGCTTCAAATATCAAGAAGTGTGCGATGACAAACTTTAAGATTCCTGATGTCTGATAAAATTTCAATGCCAAAGTACATTATGTAGCGAGGCGTAACGACGGGATACAGCGGAGAACGTATAAATTTCGACGAACTGAAAAATTATTCTGAGAATGTGCGATCATATAAGAAAACGACGAATCTTAATTTACAAAAGAATTAAGCTTATTGTCTTTATCTTCTGACATTATTCAGATATACAGGGCATTTAAAGAGAAAGCGTTCGTAGAATTAAGTAGGCTGTTTATTAAACATCGTGTAAAAGAACTATAATAAATATGAAAAAAATTATCTTTTCGAGGATAAAAGCAATTAAATTACTCTCAGCGTTGTCCAAACCGAGAATTGTTCTTTCTGCAAAAAGATCAGATTTTCGAGTCGTATTAATTAAACATTTTTCATTAATGAATACATTCTTCAGATTTTGAACTCTTCTTTTTTAAAGTGCCCGTATAAATCGTAAAATTTATGTTCACATAGTATTATAATATGTATTATAAAAACAATCATACGTAAACTTGTTTAAAATGAGGAATGCTAATTTTGTAACAAATAAACTAGAATTTAATTTTGGAAGGTTAAACATATGTTACGGGCTTTGCTCTCTTTGTCGACATAACAGATTGATCTCTGTATCTAAAGTCGACTCTTCGATTACACGTATCTTCAAAGATCTCTCTGATTTGCCATAGATACGATATTTCCTACGGGACAATTCTCCGTGAGGCGCTATTGGATGAGAAGCATGTACATAAAAAGTTTTCGTTGTCTACGATATTTAATGATGTAAAGGCGAAAGAGAGACACGGTGCACGGTGCCGTAAATCGATATACGGAGAGCCTCGTGAGAATAGTTACGTGAGAAATGTCACGAAATATATGTATAAATATATGGTAATTCCATTATTTTATCGAGGAGGGTGTAGCGAAGCATATTACGATATTGCATATCATGGGGAACCGATATATCATTGTGGAGACCTTCATTCATTATGGACAAATATCTAAAATTAATATGCAGAAAGTATTATCTTTTGCTGGAATCATCAGAGTCTATAATAAATTGTGACTATATATGTTAGGGCAATGGATTTTGGCATAGAAATTTTAACCATATATTCGACAAGCAACACAAAGCGGTATGAATATAATATATGGGATCAAACAAGATGTGTTATATATTGGGTGGCTGAAACTTATCTAGTCATTACGCTAAGAATAAGATGAATATATATATAAATATAAATATAAATAAAGAAAAGTATATATATATATATATATACATAATAAGTTAATACTCAGCCATCGCAAGCCACCCTGACTGAATGTGTCTAGCCACATTTTAATAATGACATCTGCAACTTGTACTGTCAATCTGGCCTTGCGTGGTCATTACTTGTATGTTCGTTAGAAATGAAATGTAATATTATTAAATCGTCATTATTATATGTATAGTCTTCATTCGTTGACTTAAACTTTGTGAAAAAAAAAAAGCAATTAGATTTCTTTTCTCTTAATAACACTTGAAGATATAAATTAAAGTATGGCTTCTTGAAGTATTTACGAGCGTAAATTAATAAATATATAAGATAATTTGACTATCTGTTGATATTCTATAGATATTCTTCACCTAAATTCATTTTCTATAGGATTTTTTTCTAGATTTTCTACGATTGTTGGTAAATTATATATAAACGAATGCGAGAGGAGGCGATCTAGTAAATTTGTTCAGTTTATAAATTTAAATAAGCGTACAATTTGTCGAAGTGAGACAGTTTCGTCGTGTAATTATTTCCAAACGCTGTAAGACATTTGTGATGTCCTCTTTAACGAGAACATCGGCGAATAAATGTCTGATTTATGGAATATTTCGTCGATGACAAAGCATGTGTTGCATCATCGAGCCTTAACAAAATGAAGAATGATGATCGTGCAAAGTCAGTATGAATGGTAGAAAAATTCCAAAATTGCAGTCAGAATCGTTATGAGGCAATTGAGAAAGAGAACCCAGCCATTCATAATAAATAAAAATAATTATATCTTACACACATATATAGAGCTTGCGCTGTAGCTTCACCAGTCATGAAACATGCTACAAAAAATCATGACTGTCCTTATCAATGTTTGTGAGTGTATAATAAGTTATAAATTATAAGTGAGCTATTGAATGTGTATATGGTATATGCTAGTCCATATTAAGATACAATAAAATGTAATTTTGAATTCAAATTTACACGTAGTTATCAGTCATTTTGCGGCACGATGTGACGCATTGATGAAAACGACATAGCTTTTCTTTTATTTTTCTTTTCTCTCTTAAAGGCTTTATTTCTTTAAAATATTCCACATGACATGTGAAGCAATGAGGTATATACATTATGAAGCTTGTTCATAAAAGCAGTCTAAAATTATCTAAACTATTAATATCGGGGAAAGTAGAAGCCATCAACGAGCCACTCCTTCTTTCCTTCTAAAATGTCCTAACGAGCTTCTTTATATCCATTTTAGCACCGAGTTAATGTTGACGAAGACATTAATACACTTTGTTATAACAGAAATATAAAATGACACATCATTTAAGCCGATATATATACATGTGCATATAAAAAAAGAAATCGGGGGTTCATTCTCCTTCTGTTAATTACTTTATTATTATAGTATTATTAGCTTCCATATTCTATTACTAATTTAGCAACATAGATGTTTATCTAAAATGAAATTTTATTTTGTGAATTTTATCATGTGTGTTAACACATTTCGATAAAGCAATGATTAAACGAACGTAAAAAAAAAGAGGGAGCTAACATACTTGAAATATATAATTGTTGATTATAGTTAATAAAATGTATATATAGCGGTACATAACTTTTCTGGATCTTAATTATTATTATGTTTATGTACGTTAATTATTCCATAGTAGCTCTTGGAAAATCTTTCGTACCGCACTGGCACAACGTGATAATGCATACAATAGAATAATTATTGTATATATCCCAAACTCTAATAATAATTTCTTTATTATTGCAGATTATCTACAATTGTTTTAACCTATTCCCGTGTCCTTAGATTACAAAACCTCTTTGTTGTAATTCTTTAAAAAAAAAAAGGATCATTAATGCGATGTCCTCATTTTATGGATTCTTATATACTAACTGGTTGTATTTTTTCTCACATTTGATGCAATAATACATTAGGTATAAACCATTGACATTTTTATTAAGCCGGTATTATATCGATATTAATTTATTGAGCCAATGCATTATGATAATTATGTTAAATGTTTCTATCAATATGTTTACTATGTTCCTTTGCCACCGCTTTTGTTACAAAGATTGGTTCTACTATTTTTCTATTTATTTACTTACACAATGTGCAACGTATGTAAATTTAACTATTTTTTTTTTGCGTATGTTCAATTCTTGTTTCGATCATTTAATTTTACTTATCAAATATATATTTACGTATATATATTTATATTTATATAAACTATTTTACATTGTCTCCTTCAAGCAAGTAATCATCGTAAAACCTTTTTTTAAAATGTATTTTAATCGGGTCGGTTTCTTCTATATTAAAATTTATTGTATAATATTGTATCTTAACGAACAGAATTTGTTCATTGTGAGACACAATAAAGAATTTTTCTATTCTTCTTACTTATATTTACACATTATAAGCAATTCATTGGCGATCATTATTAACATAATGGAAGATTTCTATTCACTTGTAGCTCAACTTTCCTGAGCACAAATCAAATTTATTCGAATATGTTTCTTCTTATTATATATTGAAAATTAGAAAAGCGTTCGCGATGTAAGTTACATCTCGCAATGAAATAATCGTAAAGATGCCGAAAGGCGCTTAAGTTTACATAGATTGAAGATGCTTTCGTATCTTTTTTAATATAATATCTATAAGACATGTGAGATAAATAATAGCTATTACTGATCGGTCTTATCGTTCATTCTCTATTCTACAGATGCAAGGATACTTAAATCTATGATGTATTAGAGTTTCAAACAACCAGTTAGCATACATAAAAATGTTTCAAAGAAAAAAAATATATCATAAATCTTTGATCTCATTTTTTAAATTGTATATTAGGAAGAAAAAGAAAAGTATAAGCTGCAAATTGCACTAGTTTCGTAGCAATATATTGAAAGAATTGTATCAATGTCGCATACTTTTCCTTAATATAATTTCAAACTTATGTAACATATCTCACCGCGTCTTTTCACACAGCGAGAAAGAGAAAGAGAGAGGTTTCCTCTTGCGGATACGCAACGTTAACGCAGGAAGAAGATATTTACGAAGTTTCTCAATGAGCGATCGAATAAATCCAACAGTATTTTGCATTTCCCCTACGATATAGAAAATATCCATTCTGTTTTACTCTTACAAAACTTTTATTATTTTTATAGCAAAATTGTGGACACAGGTGCCGGATACGCAGTTGGTGCGGGCAAGGTGATGAAAGGTCTGGGAAAGGTAGGAGTAACGTCGCTTTGCTTTGTCGTGGGCGATCTGACAAGGCTGAGATCAGTTGTCCATAGCGTATCTTCGAGTCCACTCTTTGGCATTACGTATCGCTTCGCTCTCATTAACTTTCCAAAGTTCAGCTACATCATTTGCCAAAGGATCATCGGGATTCGGCGCGCTCAGGAGCGCTTGTATGGACAGCAAAACTGTTCTGATTTGAAGCGCTGGACTCCATTTGTCCTTGAGGATATCCAAACAAATCCTGCCCAATCTATAGACAAATCGTGACATCACATTAAAACATTACCGTGTAGAAACAGTACGTCGTCGCTTTTGTAATTTTTGTTTTAATTGATCAATTTTTTTTTTACATAGATATATGTGATTTTAATTGTAATTTATTATTAAATTTACGACTGTAAGAAATAATAATTTGTATGAGTATTTAATGTACTTTTTTGGTCACGTTATGCAAAACACAACGAAGAATGTGAAACATGAGACATGTATGTGTTTGATAATCAAGATAGATGTATCTTTACCTGTCTATATTTGGATGATATATTTTTGTGATAAACCTAACTTTAGGTGCAGACATTGGGTAATCTTCTGGTAGGAACAATTCGAGCTTAAACAGTCCACCTTCGAATGGCGAATCTTCAGGTCCCGTTACTATTACGTGAAAATATCTAGCATTTGTATCGTCTGGCACGGCGCTGATGCCAGGAACTGGTTCTTGCATTAATCTTTGAGTTTCTTTAATAATCCTCCGTGGTAACGCTGCCATTGTTTATGCAAAGATCTGTTGAGGAAAAAAAATATTTGCGAGGTTACTAAAGATTATTCTTGCACACAGTATACCAAACGTTTCGGCAAAACAGCGTCGTGAAATTCAAAAGTTTGTTTAAAATTAAACTTTAAAACAACGTTTTCACGATTATTTTTCACTCTTTGCTCTCAAAACTTTGCTTAAAATATTCTTTAATTTTACAACTTTTGACAAAATTCACGGAATGAAACAGTTTTATTCCGCGTTTCCTTTTCCACTTGTCTTTTCCTTACAAATTCATAATTTACGTGAATTAAAATCTGATGACTAACGTAGGAATTAATTGTACTTCGTGTCACGCTAGAACCTTTCACGAAACCGCCGTACACGACGCATTATCAACAAACGTAATCTTTTCTTTTGTCACAAAAACCGTCTCATGCCGAACCACGAAGAACAGACGCGTTGACGCGAAAAATTGTCCCGAGCCACCTCTTCAGCATCTCTCGCGTACCGTCGGGAGGACTTATCTCTTTCTCTCTCTCTCCCACCCTTTCTACACAAAACACAATGCTGGCCGCGGTGGAGCGGTGGTCCCGTAGCGCGATTTATAAACCGGATATCCTGACATGTGTCGAGGAGGCGGGAGATCGATAATCTCCCTTTCGCGGCCAAACTCATCGACGGGCAACGGCGATCGGCTACGAGTTGACAGCGTTGACAGCTTCGTCACACCGAGAGGTGCACGTACGCTCGTACATTCACATACACGTCGCAGGCGCGCGCGCGCGCACCCGTAACAAGGTATGCGTACGTGCGTGCGTGCGCGCAGGTATGCGCTGCCAAGTGTCATAGGGACGGGACATCGCGGAAGCCGCGTAAATCCTCCCAGGGACCGCTTCCTCGCGCTTGTATGTGGGGGAGGAGGAGAGAAAGAAGGAGCGCAACCCGGTCGCATAAACAAAGGGTGCTCGAGCGTGACGTAGCGGCGCGCAACGAGCCATCCGGTCGCTCCGGCTCCGCCGACACGGTCGCAGGGAGCCAGGAGATACGTACGATATTTCCCTACGTAAAAAAGCTCGGCAATCGCTTGTCGCGCGAGTCCTCCGGCAGTTTTCTTTATTTCCCCCGTGACCGGCCTTCGCTTTCGCCCAATTCTCTCTCTCTCTCTCGCTTGGCGCCCCTCGTGCTCCTCCAGAAATCTCGTCGTCAACGCGCTCCCTCGTTCTCCTCCTGGCTAGTCGTGGTCGTCGTGGTGGTCGTCACCGCCGCCGCCGCCACCGTCGGCTCCCGTCGGCCCCGCAGCCGCGACCGCTCCGCGGGAGGTGGGGATAGGGATGGGACCCGACCGGCCGGTGATCCACGGGTGCGTGGCCCGCGGGGGTACTCGCTCGCACAGCCGCTAATTCAATTTCCACCCGTGTGTGGACGCGGTTGGTCGGCTTGTCCGTGGCGTGCCAAGGTGGTCCCCTCACAGCCGCCTCTCGCGATTCATTTTATCACGCTGCTTGATGGCGCTGCTCGTTCTCGCTCGTTCGTTCTCTCTCTGTCTCGCTCACTCCTTCGTTCTTCCGTTCCTCTCGTTCGCTCGTCCGGTCTTGTTTGTCTCTCACTCGCGGCTACCGTTATCCACTCGCGCGCGCGAAACGACCTGTCGTTCGGCACGCTATACGGCCCGCTCGCCGATACCCTTTATTCGCCCGTTGTCTCGGAGAGCGTTGCCGAACTACGAAGTCATGAAGTCACGAGAGGCTAGAGTGCGACGAGAGCGCGCGTCGACGGGACGATGCCTCCCTCCCCCGGGCGTGTGCGTTTGGTGAATTCGATTGGTCGCACTAGTGCGCACTCAGTGCACATTAAACCTAGGTTTACGATAGGTGTAGTAAGCTTTAGGGTAAAATCACACACAATTCGAACAGCCAATTATGCGGGATAGAAAAATGCGGAAGAGCAACTGATTTGCTGTTCGAATAACGCATCCTCTGTCCCGCACGCTGATTCCCATACCGTGATTTTATTCTAACTTTACATTCGAAAATAAATATATTTCATTTTCAAAAGATCCACGGTCACATTGAATACAAAATTGAGAACCAAAAATTTTTGCGTTCTTTATCGCTACATTGCTGCACCAGTGCAATAAGATATAGCATTTTCGACTGAAGCGGGTTAACCCAACTCGGGTTAATTTTCGACCAATCACGGTTATTCTTCTAAAGAATGGAGTAACTGTGATTGGTTAGTTATAAAAGAAACAAACCCAATCTTTGATTAGTTTTGCTTCAGTCGAAAATGCCATTAGAATAAAACAAATATACTTTTTCTTGTTCTAACTTATTGCACTGGTGCAGTAGTGCAGCAATAAAGAACAGACTCCTAGGACTTTTTTAGCTGAACTGGCTGCAATAGTTCCATAGACTTATATAATAGACTGCGCGTTCTTATGGGCCAGCTTCTGCCAAGACCAAAGGATAGAGATAGTCTGTAAGTAGTGCGCTCTCACTCGCACACCGCAAAGAGTGGGGAGGAGTACGGAGGGGATCGCTATGGAGACGCATAGCAACTTCTCCTCTTCGTGTCCCCACCACCTCCGTATTAGAAAGAGACATAACTACTTACGCTATTGCTCTCTCTTTCTAGTGTTGGCCTCAAGCTCTCTCACGGAACGCGCAGTCTATTATATAAGTCTATGAATAGTTCAGAGGTTATCCTTTTCCCTCTATATAGGAAGGAGAAAGATAATCTCTGAACTAGTGCAACCAGTTCAGCTGAAAAGAACAGACTTTTAATTACTAGGGATGGGCGATCTTGAA
The DNA here is from genome assembly GCA_021460005.1 of Tetramorium alpestre. Lineage (NCBI taxonomy): Eukaryota > Metazoa > Arthropoda > Insecta > Hymenoptera > Formicidae > Tetramorium > Tetramorium alpestre. The sequence continues at coordinate 312,800 of JAJVSH010000051.1, forward strand.
AAAAATAATCGATCGTTAATAATCGATCGTCTTGGATGCTACGGAATAGGAAATTCCATAGAATTGTTTTGTTTATTATCTGACGCAATCAAAGACAGATTAGCGCGAAGATTAAAGAAAGAAA
>JAJVSH010000051.1:314773-356809 GCA_021460005.1 Tetramorium alpestre
GTTTAGGGAATAATCGAGTTGAGAAAACATCGTTGAATAATCGATTCTGTAAAAGAAAAATAATCGATGTCAAAATAATCGACACGATATCGCCCATTCCTAGTATGTATGTACATACATACAATAAAGCTGTTTGTTTAGGCTAGGTTATTTGGTCGCATTCTTTGAAGAAGGTACAAACAAGGTAAATATTATTTATAACGACTTTCGATTATTCCTTACATTTAAAATTGTATTTTTTTTCTCGACTCGCACATTAATTATCTTTATATTTTTTTCAGTCCATAACGATCTTTTTTCAAAGCACGTGTTCGAGTGAAATAAATTGTTTTCACCGTTCAAGTTAAGCTAACAGAGAATCATGAAGAATCTAGCAATCAATCGCCCGCTGAGTAAAGTGTTGGAGGATACAGTACAAGAATTTATAAGATTCAGAACTTGTCAAGAATTATGGGAATATATGCAATGTACTATTGATCCGAGTAACAATGACTTGTACGTGTGGAAGGACAAGTACATTAGCGTAATATCAATTGAAGGCAAAAATAGTGTTGTTATAGACTTTACTCCATTTTATTTCTCTAAAGTAATTGCATTGGAGTATTGCACCACCGTGCAGGAATTGTTTTGTGCCTATGAGTCAGGTTGCATTGCCAAACTTCAGTTAAAAGATTTCAGTCGTTTTGAGTACAGTGTAGGAACGACATTTAATAGCGGCCTACAATGTATGAAACTTAGTCCAGACCATGAACTCATTGTTGCTGTAACAAACCCAGGAATTGTAGTCACTATGGCAGTAGACTTTCATATAATATCAGAGGTAATATTTCTTTTTTCTCAGGCCTTAATCTATAGAGTGAAACTCTTTTAACCCTTCTATACTCCAAAGTCTCTTTTTATCAGTTTTTAGAGATTGAATTTTCTCTGAGGAATATGTGATCATGGTACAGAGGTGTTGTTTAAAAATTGAAAAATACAAAAATTTATTTGATTGCCATTTCTCTGTGACAGAAAACAATGAGAAATGGGGAATTTTTACTTTAGAAAAGCTGTTTGGAATCTGCATTAAATTGTAGATCCCATATATCTGATGAATAGATGTGTGTAAAAAATGTTTAATTGTATGGCGCGATATCATTTATCCGCTGTAAATCTGCCATTTCCTGACCTCCGAAAAAAGGAGGTCTATATATTCCTTGGAGGAATGATGGGAGAAGATATATTGATTTATTATATATACATACATAAAAATATATGTGTATATGTGTGTGCATCTTGAGTGGAAAATACAGTTAGAAACGAAATAACTGAAATATAAATTTAATTTTGCCAATTGCATGAATTAAGCGTTGAGTAATAGACAATTTTTTTTTACTTATTTTTTTATCATTCATACTTTAATTTCGAATAAATGATTCAGTATATTGAATCTAATATTCAATATCTTGCGATTAGGAAAGTATTAAATTTCAATTTTGTTTCTATTTATATTTTTTTACTCAAAAAGTACCATATGATTTCAAGTAATTCTAGAAATCAAACCGGATTTTTTTTTTATTTGATAAGCTACTCTAATATAATAAATCACATTAATTTTATAAAACTAGATATATAATTTTACAGGAAGATTTATATTCAGAAGATTTTGGGCAGAATGCATTTATTAATGTTGGTTGGGGTAGAAAAGAAACTCAGTTTCATGGGTCAGCGGGTAAAGCGGCGGCTCAAGCTGGATCAAAACAACAGATCCCGAATGAGCATGATAATGGTCGTACGCGTATCACTTGGCGCGAAGACGGTTCGTTATTTGCTGTTAATTTTCTGCATAAGGATACAAAAATTCGAAAATTTAAAGTATTTAACAGGGAGGGAATTTTATGTTACACCAATGCTCAAGCTAATGGATTGGAGGAATATACAGCATGGAGTCCAATTGGACATCAGATTGCCATAACTCAGAAATTGGAAGATAAATATTTTGTAAAATTTTTTGAAAAAAACGGTCTTGAAATTTCTCAATTATGGCTACGCTTGAGCCCACAAGAAGTAAAAGTATGTTAAATATTGAAATGGACGATTTTCGGAGATTGCCTTGCAAAATTACAAATTTCATTAAATAAATATTTTACAGGTAAAAGATCTGTTTTGGTCAGAAGATATTTTGGTTGTTGTTTATCAGCAATTAAAAACGGACGTTATGCTGATACAAATGTGGACACAAAGTAATTGCTATTGGTATCTTAAACAAACATTTGTGTTTCCTGAAACGAATCCATTGCTATGTGTAAAATGGAGCAATATAATAAATGAAACTAACAAAAAGCAATTGATTTACTTAACACCAAGAGAACTTACTTATTGCTCGTTTAATTGGTGCCTGAATCTAAGCAGAGGCAAAGTTGTGGATGACAAAGCTGTATGTGGTGTTATTGAGGGAAACAAAATATTAGTTACTGCTTTTAAAGATGGAATTATTCCACCGCCAATGGCGCATCAGACTTTCGAAACTTCCGAACCACAAAATGCAATTATTTTTGCCCCAAATATTAATAACGAGTCATCCTTGATAACCAGCAACGAATTTTGTACTGTTTCATGTAATAATAAATTGACATTTTACAAGCAAAAGAAGGTAATTTAGCTTGACAAAATAATGATGCAGAAATATGATTTAATAATACATAATGTATTTGATCTTTGCTTTATGTAATTTATTTAATGTTTGTAGGATTCCTTCACACTGACACATGTAATCGGAAATTCTTATGATATTGGACCTGCTTTGGACCGGATGTGGGCTCAAATTAAATTAGGAATGAAAGAAATCCATTACTACGCGAACAATTTCTTATGGTTTACAGAAGATGTCATGTTGATCTCTATAATTGGAGGACCCTATAGTATCTTGTATGTTTTATCTCTGAATCCGAAGGATCTGACAGTACTGTAAGTAGTATTCCAAAATTATTAGATATGTAAAATAATATGTTACATAAGAAAGGAACCGGTCGAACAAAGGTGCGCGTCGCGTCGCGCGAATTGGCGCGCGAAGGCGAACTGGCGAAATCGACAATTCATACCGCCGGGGAAGATTTTGACGCCATCAGCTGCTCCTTCTTTCTTTTAAGTCAGTCCATCTTGCAATATCCTTTTTCCTTGTAGAAATAGCAAGTGAAACCGCTTGACCTGCACTGCTTCTGCAGATGTCCCTTCCTGCCGCACAATCCGCTCTGGAGGTCCTTCGTCTTGTCCGCTTTCAAACTGCTAGACGATTTCCTCTCCAAATCAGTCGTCGTAGACGTGATTCTGTGCATTTCCATTTGCTGCGTTTCCATTTAATGTCAGCAATAATTGCTGCAGCAACTGTGACTGTTGCTGCATTTGCGTTGTGACCATGGTCAGCAACTGAGCAACATTTCCCGATTTGGTCGGTTGCTATCATAATTCGATGGATTCTCCGTAGACTGAATCTGTTGCCCTTTTCCGCCGACCGAAGCCTCTATGAGCCGTTTTTGCATTGGGTCGTCACTTTCTTGAGCCACCTTTTCCAGTGGGCTGTGCCTCTCAAGATGCGTCATGATTATTATATTACGGTCTCCTATCGTCGCTACTCCGCACCGTTTTGCCTCGGTTTTTATTTGCTCCATCGTCATTTCATCCAGCTGCTTCGGACTTCTCGGGATTTCCTCAGAAGAACTCTGAGTCCCTTTTCTCGTAAATAGCATCTTCTGTCCTCTTCGAGATAACGTCGGTTGAATCCTACTTCTGAGTTGTAAAGAATTATTGATATATATATTCAAATCAGGAACTTTCTTTTGATTCGAATCTACGACACGATGCACTCAATATAATGAAGTTATACTAAAGAGAGAACTGAAAACCAAACTGTAACCGAATTCTTGTCTTCTCTCTTCGGTTATTCGGAAACGACTGCCTGCGATCTTCCTTGAAATTCGGCAGTTAAGTACCTGAATATTATGCCCACTTCCTTGTAAATAGATCATGCATATCACGCGTGATCACTGTTCTCGAAACATCTTCGACGGTTCGGCTTGCGCGCTAATTTCTAGACGTTTCGTTTACAATGATATATATAAGTGTGAGATAGGCGAGTAGAACTATTTCAAAGTCTCTAATGTCACCTAGATCTAAAAGATTCTCTGTGATTTCGCGCTAAAAATCTTCTGTCTAATCTTGAATTATTTTTTCCATAGAGAAGGTCATGTTATGGATTATCCAATAGAACATATAGTTTCTTCTCCCGATGCAAATACAGCTTACATAAAAGCAGGAGATCAAATATTTAAATACACATTGCACGGATGCCCTGAACGGACAAATATAACATTAAACAAGCTATGCATGCAAATGGAAGTTATAAAAATTGATTCGAAAGATGTTATTCTTGCGCTATCGCTGGAGAAGAATTTTTTTGTTAATGGAGAAGAAGTTGCTAAGAATATTACAAGTTTTTACGTACATTCTGATTTTTTGCTTCTCACAACACACAATACATTGGTTTGTGTCCCACTGAACAAAGTTGGTTTAAAGGAGCTAAGTGAACATGATTTAACCAAACCCTGGCAAAGTGAAATGAAGGACATTGTTACAAATATCTATATTAGAAAAATCGAAGAAAACTCTCGTATACTAGTGGCGATACCATACGATTCGCGAGTAATTTTACAAATGCCTAGAGGAAATTTGGAAAGTATACAACCAAAGACATTATTGATATATATACTAAAACGTTATCTCAATAACTGTGATTATTTGACGGCGTTGGACATAATGATTAAAAATCGTATAAACTTGAACTTAATATACGACCACGATCCAAAATTGTTTTTGGATAATGTGGAAAAAATCATAGAAGATCTTGTACGGCATGACAAGAAGAATTGGTTGAATTTCTTTTTGTTAGAATTACAACCCGAAGATATCACTACTTCGATGTATGCATATTGTTATGCAGATCGCACTGTCAAATCTGACGCCACAAGTAACGAAACTACAGTTGATAAGATAGAAAAGATCTGTAAAATATTAAATGGTGTCATGGAGAACCGTCAGGACGCGGAATGTTTAATAGAATCAATATTGATAAGTTTTGTGAAAACTAAACAAAGAGAAGGATTGGAAAATGCACTTAGAAAAATTAAGCAAATGAAAATGTTGGAGAATTCACAAGGATCCGTACAAAGTTCTACCCGCATATCCGCTTTAGACTCGTTAAAGTACTTAGTGCGTTTCGTCGATATCGATACATTATATGATGTTGCACTAGGCATGTACGATCTTAAACTCGCAATGTTTGTAGCATCTCAATCATCGAAAGATCCTAAGGAATATGTTCAAGTCCTGAACGATTTGAACAAATTAGAAGAAAATCAAATGAAGTATACTATTGATTATATGTATCTTAAACGTTATGAATCAGCATTAGAGCATTTGTCTAAGGATCCAACTAAGTTTGAAGAATGCTTAAATTTGATATATAATCATAAATTATACAAACCGGCAATGAAATTATTTAAAAAGAATACTACAGAATATAAAAAAGTTGCTTCACTTTATGGAGAATTTTTATCAAGTGAAAAGAAATATCTGGAAGCTGGTATGCTGTTTTATAGAAGTGGTAATTTTGCCAAAGCTATAGAAACATTTAGTATGTCAAGTAATAATTGGGAAGACGTAATCGCAATATCAAAAGAGTTGAACTTAAGGTAAAGATATATATACAATTTTTTTTCGTATATACATGAAAGAGAATATTATCTTCTCATCATTAGAATTAATTACATATTACACTGTTCTATATCACATAAAAATTAATTTTTTCAGCCTAGCAAATTTATACGAACTTTATAAAAAACTAGCTGAACATTTAGATGCAGAACGGAAATATGAACATGCAGCTGTAATATGTAAAGAATATCTAAAGGATATTGAAGAAACAATTGCATTACTATGCAAGGGAAAATTGTGGAAAAATGCAATACGGATAGCAAATGATAGTCAGCGTTTTGATCTGCATGGTTAGAAAATTGATTAATAATTAAGTAAATTAATATCTATCATATTTATTGTATTGTATCTGTTATATATAAAATTTATATAAAATGTAATATATTTATATATTTCAAAAGCAATCATTTTTATGAAAACTGGAATTTTAGTTTAATATAAGATTGGAATTTAAGTTTTCTATTATACTTTCTGTTACAGAAACACATATTAAACCTGGAGTGAAAGAACATGCAGACCATGTGATTTCACAATTGACTAATATGAACAACGATTTTTTAAGGCACAAATCACGTCTTGCTGCAGTGAGAAAAGAAATTAAAACAAAGCAAATGCAATTGCCTGTTGATAACATCTGTGAACTGGATGAACTGGAACTTAATAAGGAAGTTCCAGATTTCATTAGTGATACGACTAGTATTGCAGATTCTATTTCCACTGGAATGTCGCAAATGTCTATATCTTCAAGGTCTATACCTGCTTACATATCTTCTAAAATATGATAAAAGGTTTAACCTTTACAGTTAATAGTTTTAGTGCAATACAATACAAGGTTAAAGAACAGGCCTAAAAAATTATATACATCTTGTATTCATATATTATTATACTACATTCATATATCTTTTTACTTTATATATGTATAAAATAAATGTAAATATGTATAAAGTAAAAAATATGATTATCTTTTTAGCAAAAGCTTTCGATCAAGTAAGAACCGTAGAAAACAGCAGAGAAAACTTTACAGTTTAAAAGAAGGCAGCATGTTTGAAGATTTAAGCTTAATACATGCCCTTTATCAAATCATTAGCAATGCGTACAAGGACAAAGGTTTGTTCACGAAAATAATCACATAAATTCGTATTATTATAACATTATCGAAGAAGTCGCGAAATATATTAACTTTTTTATTATAATTATATAAATTATACTTTTTAAATTAAATTATATTTTATTTGTTGTTAATATATATTTTTTAATTGTAACGAAAATCATTCTTATTTACAGATGAATGGTATCAGTTGGTGCAGGTGTTAATACGATTTGAGTATGATGAAAGCGCTGAAAAGATCTTGATTAAAACAAAGCAGTTCTTTCAATTGGTAGAAGATAGTAAATCCGAAATTTGGGACAGATCAGCTCCTACAAGTTTAACTGACATAGTAAGTAATTAATACAAAAAGTATCTCAGCGATTTTGAATTTCACTGTACATTCTTTAATTAATTTACTTACAGGAAAAAAGTAGAAATTATACACCGGCACAAATTCAAGAAATGATAGCACCTGTTAAATCAATAGGTAAATATTCACAAAATACAGTAGATAAATATTTTTACATTGGTTTTTAATAATTTAATTTAATTTAATTTTTTAGAACGCTATTTAATGTATCCACCTGAAGTTGATTCAACCACGCATGCTGACAATCTTTTAAAAACTTTTTTTTAAATAAGTACTATTGGATATGGATTATTAAGAAATTAAAATTATTGACTACAGTTCCTAAGTGTTTCACAATTATTAGGATTGCTACTTTTATAACCCAGTGAGAAATGAGTAGTCGAGAAAAATGTCGACTCGATGTCTATTCAATCATTATTTTGGGGTAGATATTGTCAGCTATTTATTTTTTGCATTAAAAATCTGTAAATCTAAAATCTGTAAAATGGCAGATCAATTTTGAGATTAATTATAAATCTCAGGCGAATGGATCGCTTTCGTTTACAGCTATTTTTTTTCAAATGAATAAAATATTTATTTTTAATAAATTTATAATAAATTGTATTGTATAAAAGTAATTGCTTTTTTTAATACCATAGTATAAGAATGGAAAAGAATTTTCACTTTCACATAATAAGTATAAGAGATGAAATAATTATAATAAAGAAATTAGTTATTTCGTTATTTATTTACAAAATATATATAGAGTAATCTAATCTATATCATCATAATTAAATTTGCAACTAATTAGGCCTAAATATAATAGCCATTTATATTTGATCTTAAAATGGGTCATACATATATTAAACATCTAAATTTGGAAATGTTAAAATTTGGATTACTTAACAATATAAAATTTTACTTGCTTTAGGCACGCGCAAATACTTATATACTAATTATTTTATATACATATTATAGGATATAGTGTAATATAAAATGTAAAATCAAAGAACATTTATCACCATATTGATAAAAATTTCCTAGTGATATATGATATCTCCAAAAAGTATTATTTCTCACTTTCATACACACATACATCTTTTATCCAATTTATATTTCAAAATGGTAATCGAGAGAAAGATTTAATGATAGATTCCCATACTAATTAAGATAGATTCCGTTTGAGAAAATATAGATATAAAAGCATAAGAAAAAAAATGAAATATATGTCTTAGAATACTCACATATTTTCATATGATAGCATCAAAAGTATCTATGTAGGACTTATATCAAAATTAAAAATATTATAATCAGATAGGAGAATAAAAACTAAAAGCTTTATTTAATATTTCATTATAAAAAAAATGCGTTTATGGTTTCCGCTATATCTAGTTTCACTATGGCAGTCCAAAGTAAAGTCCATCAGTATTATCTGACTAAATTTTCATGCTTATAATAACAAACGTATATAAAGTTCTAAATACTTGTCCTTTTTCTTTTACGTTAAGTGACTAAATGAGAATAGAATTTTCGATAAGAAATTTGTGCATTAAATGTCTAGCATGAACGATATTCATTACTTTGCGATAAAGCTTTACTTTATCCTTTATTCATCTTATTTTTTATTTCTTGAGAAACAATCTCTTATGAATCTCATAACCATATTCATAGATGTGACATTTAATGCGACAGACAAACGCCTTATTGAAAATATCTCAAAATTAGTAGGTTCATAAGTAAATTCTATTCTGTTCTATTACAAATTTATAACCCATTGCTTTTCTCTGCAATGGAAAGCACAATTGGCGACGTAAGCTCTGGTCGAACACTAATTTTCATGTATTTCACATGCTCGTACTTCTTTCTCACAGCTTGATATTTACTGTTTACTGCCTTAACCATTATGGCAGCTATATCATATGCTGCAGGTAACACATCGTCCTTGGAATAAGTGCTGTAGTACGCTAGAGTATCCGTCCAGATAACTTTGCCTTCGTCCTCTTCATCATTACCGATAATTCTGCAATTATTTATCCATTATCGAAGATATAGTGAAAAGTTTATATATATAGTATAACGTAAGATGACATGAGTGCTTACAAAAATGCTAGATATATTGCTGCTGCAGCGATGAGACTAGGTGGATAATGACACATTTCATAGTTAACCAAGCTTTGCTCCAGAAAATACTTGGCCATCATATGATGGATGGGCAGCGCCTTGAAATAAATTATTTCGACATTATTCAAAAAGTTACAGTGCTAGTTATAAATAACGTAAATAAATAAAACAATGAAATAAAAATTAAAATTCCGAGCGTTTGTACACGCACTTTTCCAGCTTTGCTGTATCTCCGAAGGAAATGCAACGGTAACGGTCGCCCGAACGAATAATCCAAAGTTTTCACAATGATCATTTCCATATTCAATATATCCGCCTTTGAGTATGCCTTGTCTGTGATATATACAAAATCACTTATATCCGGCGAATACATCTCTTCATACTTGCTAGCGATAAACATAGCCGTTACACCTACCAGCTGCAATTTCTTCCTATCTATAGTTCGGTAGAGCTACAAGAATAAAATATAAATATAATATAATATAAATAAATATAAATATCAATTTTATCAATATAATATAAATAAAATATAAATATAAATATAATATAAATAAAAGATAAAAATATATACATAAAATTACTCTTTTACAATAAAATTAAAAGACGTTCTGATACACATTACATCAATTGTATCTTACTTGTAAAAAGCGATCTACAATTGCGACTGTAAGGTACAACGTCTCTTGCATCAGTCTAAATTGTTGATGTACTTCCACCAACCAATCTATTAGCACACTTCTCATCTTAGGGGTAATTTCCTGGCCTGCTAAGTATTCCTTCTTAATAGGAAATTTCTTCTCTAACGTTCTTAAGTAATCGTGTATATCATTGGTGTAGAGAGAAACTAAAATGGGATTATTTTTGTCTTGCTCGTCGATGTTTTCCAACTTAATTAGATCCGTGGAAAACGAGTCCCTCTCCTCTCTCTTCTGACTAACGACGGTGGCAGCTGAAGAGTGTACAGCAACTGCGTTGACCGCATTATTTACAACATTCGCGGTAGATGTTTTCACAACCGGTTTTACAACTTGCACTGGTGGCTTCTCGGATACATTTGCCAGTGTATGTTTTACCACTGACTTTGCCGCCTTCGCCACTTGTGTCGCTTGCTTCGGTACCACTTTCTTCTTTTGCAATAAACTAGTCCTATCAACGGGCTCAATGCCTCTTATTATGTTAACCTTGTTGCTTATTTCACCTAACGCTGCCCTTTTCCCTTTCGTCGGCTGAACAACCACAGAAGGCTTCGTACTTTTAACATTCTCCTTTGCATGGTTCACCTAAAACACATAAGAGAAATTTTGAAGAGAACATTAAAAAAAATATACTTTAAATACTTTCTCATATAAAATATAGAATATAAAAAATATATATGTATATATATATATATATATCCTTTTTTATATTCTATATTATTACGGGCGTTAAAATAATTTTCTTTAATCTACCAACTTCCTTAATATGACCAAAAATCAATAAAAATATACATGTATCGTAAGAAAGTATTACACGAAAAAACAACATAAACTCCAGCCGCCTGTAAATTCTTTCGTTTATACAACGTTCAGAAATCAATTGAAGATAATAAACACGACGTTCTCAGTGCTTAAACGTAACGTTCCTCCGCCGACGTTTCGTAAACATTACTCGACGAGGGAGAAACTGGCTAATAATGATCATCCCTCCGAAATCAAATCCGACAAAAATTGTGTCTCTCGCCTCGGTGCTCCGATTTTTCCACGCAGGATCGAAGGGACAAGGGCACGTGGACAGACGCGAGCCGCGGTGGGATTTAAGCGAGCGAGAAGACATTTAAAGATGTCGATGCATCGGCACCGACCGCCAGGCACCGGACTCTCGTTCCCCGAAGCTTTTCCGCGCGCGCAAAATCGTCGCTCACCGTGACCGCGATCCGATTTCTTGTCGCCATTGTCAGTCGCAGTCGCGCAAAGAGGCCCTTGTTTCCGTCGCAGGCACGAATCTCCGTCTCGTCGCTCGAGAAGTGAGCCGCACCAGGTCAAGCCGAGTTGAATACGCGTAACGACTTCGTCGATTTGAATTTGTTTACTGATTCGTCGACGAGAGGTCGACGCAGGCGCCCGCGTCTGCGCGTTCGGCCAGCCGCTTGGCGGACACGTGCTACCATTGGCCGAGCGATCAGCCGGGAGGGAAGTTTCCGCCTGCTCCGAGGAATGCTTGGCGCACCACGGTTGAGAAGGTACCGGTTTTCTTCAATAAAAACGACCAAAAGGTGCGGAGAAAACGGACGCGCTCGAACCGCCCGTGCTCCGCCGGTACGTTAAAGCAGCGAGGGAAAACGTCGACTGTTTTTGTATCATATGCAGAAGAGAAATTCCTGTCGGATTACTTTGTCATTGTTTCACCTTGTTTTTGCCTTGTTTCTCGTCGATCAATTCCTGTAGATGTCTTTAGACATCTTTAAATATTTTCAATATTTTCCTCTTCACGAATCTATCTTGTCCTTTGACAGGATTAATTGTTGCCTTTTCCAACTTGTAATTACGATTATGCATTTTGGAAATTGAGTTCTTTGAGAATACGTAGAAATGCTGAAAGAAAAAAAGCTTATTAGTATAATTTTATTTATTTTATTTATACTTTTAGTTATACTGAACATTTTCCTTTTATTTACGTAAATACTATTTTTGTACGCAGTAAAATACTTTTTTTTAGACTTTGCGGCACCAATGACTTGTCCAGAATTGCAAATTGTGGATAGCCCGAAGATCTGACAGTTTCATCGACGAACAGCTGATCTGTCAGGATTCGTGACAGCTGTCTTCCCGAAATTTTTAAAGTTTGCGCCCAGCTGACGAATTACTCCTCTGCTTTTTCTTGCATCGAATACTTTGAATAAAATCCATGGAATTAACTGAAGAAGGTCGAGCGTGATTTTAATGATTATTAATTACTCGACAGCATGTGATGTTTCTTAACAGATGAGCTGATATTTTTGATTGGTCAAAAGAAAGCTGAGCGACCGTCCGCAAAATGTCGATCAATATAGACATCAAATTGAAACGCGCAAGCAAAATATATCGCGAAGGGGTTGGTTTTATTTCAATCTGTCGCGTTTTTAAGTTGATGTTTGAGGTTAAAATTGAGGTTATGTCGCAGGAGGTGGTTGCCGGCCTGATATTGTTGAAAACCAATTCGGACGTGAAGCACGATGGCATATTTCTCACCATGGAAGGCTCGGTGAATTTGCAGCTTAGCTCCAAGAATGTCGGGATCTTCGAAGCGTTTTACAATTCCGTTAAGGCAAGTATTTTGTGGCGTACGGATTGATGTAAGGAAACTGTTGTTAATTTACTCATTTTTTTACAAAAATTAATTTCTAGACTCCTAATTTAGTTTCTTTGTTAATATGAATATAGTAGACACTTCTTTTTTACGTAAATTGTAATTATTTTCAGCCGATTCAGTTAGTACAATATACGCTAGACGTTGCTCCATCGGGAAAGATTCCCAATGGTAAGACGGAAATACCGTTTGAATTGCCATTAAAACCAAGAGGAAACAAATCTCTTTACGAAACATATCACGGCGTTTTCGTGAATATACAGTACCTGATTCGCTGTGACATAAAAAGGAGCTTCCTCGCGAAGGATGTGAGCAAGTCATTGGAGTTTATAGTCGAGGACAAAACGAGCGCCAAGGTGGAGAAGGATCACAGTAAAATCGTGTTCTTCAAAATAATGCCGGAATCTCTGCAAAATACTCGGGACAGGCCAAATGTACCGAGATTTTACATTTCAGGAAGATTAGATTCCTTATACTGCAAACTCTCCGAACCCCTGACAGGAGAAGTATGTAACTTATTCTCATTTAGAAATAATTTCATTTACGAGAGCCTTTATCCCATTTTTGCTTCCTTTATCGGTTATCTGTAGGTGATCATCGAACAATGCGAGGCTGTTATTAAGTCTATAGAATTACAATTAGTGAGAGTAGAGACATGTGGATGTGCGGAAGGATACTCTAGAGATGGTAAGCATATAATTACGCGGGTAAATCCATGTAAAAAATGGATACATTATAAAATATAATATAAAAGATAGAAATTGACAAAAGTATACCTTTTCAGCGACGGAGATACAAAATATACAAATCGGGGAAGGCAATGCTTGCACGAATCTTGCTATTCCAATTTATATGATATTTCCAAGGTTATTTACATGTCCTACTTTAAGCACGAGCAACTTCAAAGTCGGTAAGAACACTATTACGGCGTTATCGCATTAATACAAAAATGTAAACTACAGAAAGTTACAATGTAATTTTTTTTTCTAGAATTTGAGGTAAACCTTATCGTTGTATTTGAAGACGATTATTTGGTCACTGAGAACTTTCCTATCATATTATCGCGATATTGAAAGTTATAGAAATAAAAATATTTTGTAAAATATGTCCATATACATCAAATCTTTATCATATAAAATATTTATTTAGTTGCCACATATATATTCAAAAGATGTATATAAAAGATAATGTTTTTCACACATACGCATATCGGAGGTCCTCGTAACCGAAGACTTGACATAAAAAGGCTGTAAATGCCAAAAATACAAATCACAGAAGCGCTGTTTAAAAAAATTTTTTTCCTTGTATATTTCTTAAAGCACTTGCAGTTTTTTTTTTTTTTTACGATGCTATTAATCTTGGCACAATGGAGCCTAATTTTATGAAAATGTGGCATTTGTAACCTTATACTCTTTTATTTATACAAGATTTCAACTTGTGGTAGTGTCAAGTTGCATAAATTTGCATTTTTATTTTATTTTATTCAAATCCTGCTTTCTGAATAAATAACCTATAGTATTTCTCTACTTGTTTGTTCTGCGTTAATCCAACCGAGGCTAACAGCACGACGTAGCCGAGTACAAACGTCAGTAATTTGTGTTGCTTGAACCATGCCAGTAATCCCGTATTATCAGTAGTACTGTAGACGTAAGATGTTTACAGCAATAACTGTGTGATATAAAGCCTAGTTAACGTTATGTTACGCGCAACTTACCTAGTTGAATGAAGATCTTGGGTATAAACAAGCAAATAGCGTATCCTTACTAAATCACTATTTGTCACTACGAAGTACTTATCTGGTATTCTTCCGCCAATTGAATCACTCAACGTATTTTGTGCGTTATCTCCTGGAATGTTATATCATTGAAACTTACTCTTTAAACTTTGATACATTGTAAATTATTATCATTCGTGTAGATACATTTACACTTACTTGAATCTCCTCTCTTTATGTTAGGATGATTAATAAGCTCACAGAGAGCTATACAACTTATCTCGCTTCCAAGAAGACTACCTCCCCAACCATAACCCACAGGGCTGTACGGTAAGCTCACTCCTAGTTCGCTTGAAAAGTATATTCCTTTACCAAACTCTGATCTCTAAAGTAACAAATTATTTAGTGCACGTTAATTTTGAGCAATTTCAGCCGAACAATAAATATAAGATGACAGAAATAATTCTAATTCAAATTAACATCGATTTGCTGTACTTTGCACATGTTCTGTTGTAAACCATAATGCACGATGGAATGGAAGTTTTCCAAACGGCTGCCATGATACGCATAAAATGTCGAATGACCTTTAGCACTTGATTTCCATTTCTCCTCTGCCGCAGATTGTTTCGCGCTTGCTATTTGAAATATGAGATTTGGAGCTGCAACCGGCACCTCCAATGGCACTTTCCTCAGTATGGAATTGTACTGTAATGTAGAAATTTACCTAAGATTTTTTGCACCATATCGTAGTATGTTCTTATGAGTTTTGAAATTTCAGAAGTTGTGATGTGCGTACTTACACTTTCTTTCTGTACACTCTTGATATACGGGTCTCTTAATCGTAGCAACACCCAATATAACAACTCTATCGTTTCACCGTAATTCTCGTAGACACCAGCCTCACCAAGCTCCTTACATATCACCGGCAAAGGTGGGACTGATTCTATAGCTCTCCTCTGCAGAAAAAGTGATACATGAGATAAATGTCATACATTGTTCTACGAATATCAGGAATAATACCAAAGCTTCGATATCCTTGCATTCGTTCTTAATGTATATAGGTGGAAAAGGTTTTAAGCAACTGTCATAGCGATAAGTATTGGACGCCGCCACAAAAAGGGACCACTTTAAGTCGGCAGCTCTCGGATCTTTCTCCAGTAAATGTTTCAGAGAGGATATCTTTCTTTCGACATCTTCTTCAGTTAGACTGCGATCTATCCGAGATGTATATAATATATCTAAGCCAGTCTTGGTTACAGTCTTCTCTCCTGGAATCTCGTATTGTCCATTCTGTCTTGCTCTGGCATTAGATGCCTCGGGATTTTCAGAATACGCCATTGTCTCATTTGTTAAATCTTATCTAAATCTATAAACAAAATATAATAACATAATGTATTTTATATTTAATTTAAAGGGATATGATACATATAGTTTCATGCTATTGTAACATATCGATATATAATGCATGAAATAAATTGCAAAAACTGAATATAATAAATTTTCTCATACTGCATAAAACTGCAACTTGACAAATTAACTTGTAGTATT
The DNA here is from genome assembly GCA_021460005.1 of Tetramorium alpestre. NCBI lineage: Eukaryota > Metazoa > Arthropoda > Insecta > Hymenoptera > Formicidae > Tetramorium > Tetramorium alpestre. The sequence goes on from JAJVSH010000051.1 coordinate 330,668, forward strand.
AAAAATAATTGAAATAATTATTATCTATAATTATACCATTCTGAGAAAAGTGCATAATGATATAGCACATAAACATTACTGTTTTGTTATCAATTCCAAAATTACCTAGACATTTGCAAAAAGATGGAGAAAAAGAACTCGTTTTGAGATATAAAGTATAAAAATACGAACTAAACGGACACGTGTCACTAAAAAACCTAATTATCATGCATTAAGTGCACTATAATGCACATAATTTTATCTTTATCTATTATCTAAAATTGTACTCACTGACATAGTTGAGCTCCCAATTTAAATAAGAACGAATGGAAATTATTATGAAACTTATGACATTTTAGAATAACAACAAGCATAATATCCGACTGAAAACAACCGTATTGAATGCTTAAGAATTTTTAGGGACATTAAATTTGTCGCCTATGCGATTATCTAGTGATATATATCATGCTTAAAGGCGCACATAGATGACGCGATACATCAGTTTTATCAAATAATTTAAGAAAAAACTTATAAATGAAATTAAAATTAAATTATACGACTTAAAAGTATTATGTAATATAAACAACAATGTATCTATGTGCTTGTACGGGAGAACCTATATATTTGTTGTATATTTTTTATATATCTATTAATATACTTATATCTTATATATATTTTTAATAAAAAATATGTACAGTATGTATATACAGACATTCTTAATTAAAAAATATATAATTCACAGGATAGTATAATAACTGCCATAAAAATAGCTGATAAATAATGATAAAGTTATCTAAAAGAAGGAAAAAGAATAAAGTACAATGTTAGGTGACATTATTTTGATAACGCAAGTTTTTTACGATAAAAATATTGTGTAGAAACATTGCAAACTATCCATAACTTTAAAAATTCAAGTTTGTAGATTATAACGTTGAAATTAATATTTCGAGTTAGAAATCTCAGTCCTTGACAATCTCCGATTCTGATTATTTTTACAGATTACTTTCATTTTATACAATTAAATCTCTTTCTCTCTCTCTTTCTCTCTCTCTCTCTCTCGAATGTAAAGTTACGATTGTGCGAAATTATAAAATGATTTCATAAAAGATGTCATAGAAGATTATCTGTCTCTCTGCTGTACTCACAATGTCTAGCATTCATCTTCCGATTCTTGATTCGCAACCTTATCGCGCGCTAGAAACGATCAGCATTTAGCAAGCCGTGCGTGGAGTTTCTTTGCTCAGTACGGATTTGTTGTTTCGTTTCACGAGAAATTTATATGATAAGGAAAATCGCGAAACATGTCTCCAATGTTTTTCGCGAGTTGTGCCATATACATTCGCCTTCCGTTTGTTTCGTCGTCTTCGTTTGTTCCCCGCGGCGTATTTTCCTACAGGACACGACAAAATATGTCGGAAAGAGAAAAGTGGGAGCTAATTGCTCTTCCCTATTAAATGTTAAGGGTCAAATTTAAACCAATTCTTTCTCTTTAACAGTAAGTTAAATATTTTGTTACTTTTAATTAATCATATATCAGAATTATTATTTTATCACAAACCTGTAATTAACGATCTGTATTCAGAACGTATTTATAAAGATATTAGCGTGCTTTTTTATCATTCTGGCCTTGTTTTACAGAATGATAAAGATAGAATGACAAAAAACGCGCTAACATTTTTATAAATGCGTTCTAAATACGGGCCAACATGTTTAACTTCATGGTTTTAATTAAATCAATGATATCTTGAATAGGGGCAGAGTGGTAACTTAAAAATTGACTTAAAAATGTGTGACTCAACCTGACTATAATTTATTATATGAATTTAATAATTTAATGTGTGTGCGGATACACACAGAAGCATTAACCTTTTTAGGACTAGTTTTCTTTTTTTCACCAAAAGGAAAAATTTTCTTTTATTGAATTATGATTAAATAAAATGTCTTTTTACAAAATTCAAAAGCTGTTTAAAGATCAAATTCAATGCCCTCGAACTTAAAGAGTCACCGCTGTTCAAAGGGTTAACCCCTGAACGCATGAATTGAGGCGTTTAACGATATATACATAGGAAAAGTGAAATTCAACGGGTTTTGCGGCTAGAATTACGATCGAGAAATACCGCGTTTCCTTTTTCGCGGCAGAAATAACATCGCGATGAGATGTCCTTAAGGCCTCCACCTTACGCGAGAGACCGTGCGTTATTGCAGGCAGGCCGTATCGCGGATTTTCGCGTGTGATTGGGATTATGCATATAAATGTCGCGGTTTCGTGTGGGTACGCGTTTATTACCGGTTAGCACGAGAGACACGAGCGGCAGTTTAGCGCCCGTCTTACATCACGTGCGAATGACGTCGCGGGCGCGCGACGTCGGCGAGACGGCACGCCTCCTCGTTCGTGAGATTTCGGGCGTGCGAAATGCCGCGATGGGAACGAACACGCGTATAAAAATGTGTATTTGTAATTGCAGCAAAAAAAAGGGAAAAACAATAGTTTAATTTAAATCGTCGAAACGCGATATACATATGCGAGATCGTTAATTACATTGAGATACGCTGAATGCTTTCGTGTGTGCGCCGATAAGCGCAGCTAAGTTCACGGTGTTGCGGCACCGACGACCCGTGCGCATATAAAATTGCAGATGGATATTTTTAAACGGTTTCTAAATAGAGATGAATACGATGATATTTCAGATTGCGATATCAATGGATCGAAATGATCGTGTCTGACATTGCTAGGGAGATTCCTTTATCCTTGCCCCACTAACGTGAATACTTATGCAGAACTAGAGTTCTGGTAATGCAAAGCGAATGCTTTTCGTCGCGGACGAATGCCTTACTTTACGAATTTATATTCACGAATGCCTCAAAGACGACGTTTTCTCTTTACGTCGTGGCTCAATTTTACTTTTTATTTTTTTAGCTAAATCAAGATCGCTAAAATGTATTTATTAAAATTTTCGATTAAAAGATTCCTTTGTTGATTCTCGGGTTGCACGTGATTCTCAGGTTCATGTTTTATATACATATTAGATACGTTTAAGAAACGTATAAAAAAATCACCCAGTAAATACAAAGTAACGTTAATATTATAATTTCAACTATAATAATTTTTAGCGATTGTTTGATACATGTACCAGGTCGTCACTGGGTTAGTTTACATCAGCATTTAATATATGTACCAAGTATTTATATGGCACATAAATGTCTAAGATACATTCTAAAGACGTTTCAAAGATATTTGGATATACTTCTGGAATGTATCTTGATATTTGCACTGTATGAATATTTAGTACATTAAATGAAATATTTGGCGTAAACTTGCCCAACGACAACCTGGTACATATACCAAACGATCATCAAAAATCGCCTAATATAACTACAATGTAACATGTCTTGTGTATAACAGTTGTATTGTCGAGTACGAAATTATAACATTGATGTTACATTATTGTTACTTTGTGTTTACTGGGCAAAATGTGCTACTAAAGAATGGATTGTTATATTTCGTCAGTTCTCGTCACGATGATTTTAGCCGCGAAAGCCGTATTCCTAAAATACCAGGCTTCCTTTTTTTTCCCCTCAAGGATATAATGGCTTCATAAATATCGTCGGTATATTAATGACATCGTGATATGTTAATGGCGCACTTTGTCCTCCATTATAGGAGCGGAAGGGTTACATATGCGCCGCGGGGGATACTTTGAAATAATCACAGTCGCAGGGATATCGACTTCATCTTTCTGTTCGAGCACGAAAGCGATTAGTCCGCGATACGACGCACGTTAAGTACGGTGCATTTTAAATTCAAGCGACACTTTAATTTTAGCGTAATTTTGCACTACGCACTTAGAACTTATCTTTTCCGTTTTATTTGAGGTAACAACATATAAATTAATACTTTCAAAATCGTCGTTTTACCAAGGATTCTGATCAAATCTTGATTCTTGTTGTTAGAAAAAGATACGGCAATTGTATCGTGCTATTTCTATATTTAAATTTTCCAACAGCCGTTTAATCAAATAATGAGAGTGAGGATAATTTGTTTTTTAACAGTATTCAAAAGTAATTGTGTATCGCTATTAAATTTCTCACACGCGTTCAGAGTCGATTATTAATATATTAGGTTTGTCATTAAAACACAATGGCACTTGGCTGAAGAGAAGGATATAAATTATATAAATAACGTATAATTGTTATGAACTAAAAAAAAAATTCACTTTTTTATTCTCTACGAATTAGCGTAATCTGAAATCAAAAGAGATCCTTTCGAAAAGGATTCTTAAAATTCTTTATGTAAGAGTATAAGAATTTTTTTTGTATCTGAGAAAGAGTGATATTAAAGCAAATGAAATGGTGATATTAAAGCAAATTCTTTTTAAATTCTTAGGAATGATTCTAAAACGGAAATGAGATGGAAACAGAATTCATTTCATAAATCGGGAATTCAAAGAGAAGACAATTCCTCTTGGATTCTCCGTACTATCTGGGCAAAAGTGAACGAAACAGAAATTTCGCTGAAAGCAATTCCGCCGGTTGCGCTACGCGTCGCATCAATTCAACAGATTCAACTCGCACGGAGCTTGGGCGGCGATCGGCTGTCGCGCGCAATGGAAACCCGCCGCGCCGCGGACGGACGGTGGGATTTTCGCGACGTCGCGATTGGCCGGCCTGCGGCTCAATGTCACGCGGCGGCTTCAAGGTAAACTATCGGTGACGTCAGTGTACGTCACTTAACAAGTGGGAGTGGATGGATAGATGTCGGCAGCCGCGGTGGCTCTCGCGAATCGCGCTCGGTATTTGTGGAAGCCCGTGCCGCCGCTCCGACGCGACGATGCCGCGCGTTTCTTAGCGATATGTAGTGCTGTGTTGCGGTAGCAGTAGTGGCGTCGACCGACTCGTCGCACGTGCTTCGTCGTGCGTGGAAAATCACCGAAATACGTTCGCGCATGCCCGACCGCCGATGACGTCACGAAAATTGTGCTTTTGATCAAGCGGAGGGCATATACTCTCTCGGCGTGTGTCTTTCTTCCTCACCCTACCTCACCCTCCGGCTCTCTCGCTCCATCTTTCTCTCGCGCCGTCTCTTCCCTCCCCGCTTTCTCCTCTCTACGTTTTCTCCATCGTTCGTCGCGCTCCCTTCTCTCTCTCTTCCTCCCCCCCTTTCCCTCTCTTTTCCTTTTTTTTTCGCACTGGACGCACAATAATGTTGCTGTGCAAAATCAAATAATCGCCGGGGCACGCGCACACGACGGGGGAGACGGAGACCGTGTGGGAGCGGCTGGACCGCCGACGGAAAGCCGTGAGTAGCGCATCATCTTCCTTCGCCTGTTTACCTTTTCAAAAGTCATCCGTCACAGAGTATAGCCTGTCGGACATGGCCTTCGCTTATAGCGCGCACACCCGCGCGCGCGCGCGCGTGCGCGCCTGCCTGCCTGCCTGCTCGCCCACCCACACACGTTTCCCGCGTGCATGCGGCTGTGCTGCGCGTTCCTGCATGCACGCACACGCACGTACGTGCAGGCGCGCGCGCGCGCGCACGCACGCACGTCACGTCTTGGATTTCGATGGACCGCGAAACGGAGCGCGCGCGCACGAGAGAGAGAGAGAGAAAGAGACTGAGAGACTTCTCAAGCGAGAGAGAATCTTCAACCCTCGCCGAAGGTCGCGCGACAAAATGCCGCGCGAGATTTATTGATCCTCCTGCGCGGATCGATGGTCGGCGAGGAAGAGAGAAAGATGACGGCCGTCGCCGATGATCTTCGCGATCGCTGCGCGCGGCAGAAACCGGTAGATCCGCGTTTTAACGGCGCCGGGGAGGGGACGGGTGGAGACGGAGCAGATCGCGAATCGGCAGGTCTCGGGTGGATCCCGAAGGAAGAGACTTTGAAGTTGACGTTGGCGGACGGGGGGAGGGGAGGATGACAGCATCATCAGGCACGCCGGATGCCTTGTCGGGGGAATCGGGGACTCGAACCAGCTGATGCTCTCCAATATGGGACTCCGAGATTACAGGCGGGAAGGGGGGAGAAAAGAGAGAAGGATCTCCGTCGATCCGCGCCGTCGGGGATCCACGAAATTTTGAGAGAAGGAACCACGCCTCGCGGACCCGCCGCCGGCACTAGTTGCTTCGGCCGAGAGAGAGAGAGAGACGTTATGTGCCATTACTATTTATTACCTCGTTGTCGCGGGGATGATTTATCGTCAGTCGATTATTGTTGTCGCGGCCGATTCTTACATGCTACCTGCCTCTTTTTTCTCCTCCCCCCTCCCCTTGCACGAGACGCGATTTTACATATGAAGATCATTAATTATACGCGCGTATGTATATGTGCGTGTGAACGTGATGCGCATGCGATTTTTTGCCATTTACTTACAAACCGTTCGTCCGCGTTCGGTTTACGAGACGATTGAGTCGTATTGAGACGTATCGAGTCTGTGGCTAGTTCTTTTTTTTTTTTCAACGCGATGGGAACAATAACGGTTGCGTGCGAGTCGGCGCGAGTGCCAGACATGTGGATCAATTTTACGCGCGTCTCTCCTCTCGGTTTTGTCGCCCGGCGGACGACCGCATCATTCAGCGACGATGAAATTCCGAGTTTGCATCATCGCGAAATAATTAAATCGACTATCGATTCGCCGTGATTGTGGAGGAATGCGTAAAATGTTTACTATGCGTATCAGACTCGCCTCGCGCATCCAGCGGCGCGCGGAGAGAGGTATCTTTTTTTTTTTCGACAATAAAGTAGCATCAAATTGATTTGCTCGTGGTCTCGAAGCCGATAGAGGCACGGGCGACATCGCCGCCGCGATATTGAACTCTTATCGTGGTGTCGTCACGGTTGTTGTTAAACATTATAAAATACAACGTATATGTTGTCTCTCTCGCGACGCTCCGTTTCGTATCGCCATCTGCAGCGGGCTCGACCCCTTGCCTTCGCAAAATCGCCGACCGGTAATGCAGAAATCTGTGCGCGAGTGCAACATGGGGGCTGCAGCTTTCGATGCCCCTCGTTTCATCCTTATTAATCTTTATCATTCATTCTTGCATCTTTAATTAAGTTTGAAATAAAAATGTAAAAAATTCTTATATATAAAATATACGCAAATAAGTCATAATTGATTTTTTTAATTTGATGGACATATTGAATCCGCTATTTTAAGTAAATTATTAAATTTAAATTAACTTTTTTAAATTTCCACTTCGGATTTGCAATTAACAACTTCAAAAATTTCCATGTATTAAAATTTAGCAAAATATATTCAGTAGGAAAATTTGTGCAACAAAGGATTTACCCTTACAACACAAAGTGCATAATTAGACGAGATTTAGTTGCTAATGAAGACAAATTAAAATTGCAAAACTTAGATTATACATTTTTAGTTTAATTTTTTAATTTAGAAAAAATTACGTATATTATAAGCATACATATGTATATGTGTATACATTCATATTTGCAATTTAAAATTATCATAGTTTCGGTATACGAAAAAAAATATACAATTTTATACATTACATTTAAAACGAGAGCTTTTTTTATTAGTTTATTATCGCTCGTTTGTTTTGCATGCGCACGTGTTTATATGGATTCGTGCACTGTTGCACATTTTGTAAAATACAAAAGAAAAAAAAACAGGTTAAATTTAAGTCTGACTAAAAAAGCTCAATTTTCATAATCAGATTTGCGTTTAAAAGTTTAATCTTTTAACTGTATTTCTTGGGTTAATTAAAAGAATATAAAACTAGGTTGAAAAGGCACGTACTTGGCTTTAATATTAAATTAATAGGATGGGCCAAAAGTTATTATCTATTGAACTAGTTCTTTATGATATGATTGACTGCTTTCAAGTTCTCAACTATTGTTGATTTTGTGGCATAGACTTTATCTTTAATTCCCAAAAAAATAATCTATAGGTGTGACAAGATTACTGCAATCTCAACAAGCATTGAAATGGGTCGTGACTTTTGGCCCACTCTATATAACATCATTTGCTACTTTACTATTTAATATTGTACAAAGCAATTTACAAAAAGGTCAATTAAATTGGCTGAGCAAGCAGGCGACGCAATAATTTTCCGATAGTGGAGTTAATTATCAATTTTATGATATTTTATGCAATTAATTAGTATTTATACGACTGGAAACATATTGCCCCATTTTACATTCTCAACGGACTTAATTGCTATATTCAGTACCCGAACGTTGTAGAATCGGTCCTTCCTTTCGATAAGGTTTGCGTGGGAAGACGCAGTTTAGTCATGATGACATGATAATGAGGAAGCAATAATAGTTAGGTGTCAAAGGTATAATTTCAAAGAGACGCAAAAATCTTTGCTTTTCGAGGCTCTCGAAACCGCGTTCCGCGCAATTACACATAATCTTTTTAAAATCTTCATGCTGCACTCCTTGCATAATCACAAATATGCGTAGTTAAGGTACTTTTTCATACTAATACGCTAGACGTTCATTTCCAGCATCAACGTGATCAAAGACGTCACATGATCAAAAATAATGATACGATTTTCATCATTTTTGGTCACGTGACATCTTTGACATTGAAAATGACCCTCGGAAGTTGGCATGAAAAGTGCACCTTTAGGGTGCATTCAGGGAGTCGATTGTATATTTTTGAAGAAAATGAAAATGTGAAAAATGAGCAGCACTGTCTCCACTCGATGTATACTTTTAGGATTAACTATACTCCAATCAATGCTGCTCATTTTTCACATTTTCATTACTTTAAAAATACGTAATTGATCCCTGGACCCTTGACAGAAAAGCAGAAGGTAATCAGAGCTCTCATTCCTAGTAAACAGTATGTATTGGTATAGAGAGGTATTTCTAATTGGCTTTTGCTCTTCCTTCTTCTGCTTTTTCTACCATGGTCTGAATGCCCTCAGGCGCCTTTCGTATCTTTCGACTTTTCCGATTATGCCTCTCGGTCTCACAATTCACCGTCGTGATTTGATACATTTTTGATACCTCGTGCACAATCTATCAAATTATACACGGAGTTGCGTCCTCGATTTCGTCGCGAAATTACAGATCGTCCGAGGCAGGCGTCGGATTCGTGTTATCCGCTCGTTGTGTACCGTCGAGCGTTTATCATAATCACGTGAAGTGTCTTCGGTGAGAAGAGCGCATTTCATACGCGCTCCCATCTTTTTTCCCCTTTGTTGCTTCCTTCTTTTTTTTCGTCGGAAAAGGCGGCGTGCAAGACACGCGTGTCGACTTTTTACGCGTGTTTCAGTAACCTCATCGGCTACCGGTTTATCGCGATATCTCGGTCAACCATGGAGCGAGAGGAGGCAGGGGGGAGGGGGGAAGGGTAAACCTAGACCTACACAACGCGTATAATAATACGTGCCACGCGACAATACGCGGCCCCTTGTAAGATCTTAACGCGACACAAAGCGCGTCACAATGTGCGTCCCCGAGGCTATGCAAATCCGCGGGCCAATATGATGACCTAAACGTTGACTCGCTCCATTCTACTCGAGTGGGCAGAAACCAACGACGAATTATTCGGCGGCTCTTCAAGACGCGCGCACGTGCTGAAATACTGATTCTCGGGAAGTTTAAGATACAGCGATGATTAAACTATTTACATAGGGCTAGGCGATAGCATCCCTTTCATGCTAAAGTTATCGTCGTACTTGTATTAATGAAGACAAGGTAAACACGTTCGATGGAGCGGTGAAAATGCGCTCGTAAAAATCATCTCGTATTTTGTCCGTTCTGTATTGTGAGATATTTCGTTTGAATGGGAAACTAATGGGAGCGATATCGACAATTAAAAGGATATACATACAAGATTTACAGTATATTGCATTTTTTATTGCGCATGTATATATGTATATATACATTTGTAATATTTTCGAGTGGTTATTATTAATCATGGAGACACATGCTCTGATTTCGAATCTAACTAAGTAGATGTACAATTTTTATTTATGTCGCACGAAAGCACAAATTCACTTTTGTTAATATAATTCACTTTTTGATAATTTGCATTTTGTTTGCGTTTCATTTATGCAGATTTTTTATATTCGAGCTTGATGAATATAAAACTATTAAAATGAAAAAAACAATGATTGATAATTAAATCCTAACTTTATCTCGAATATTTGCATGCAAAAATATGTAAAAAAGTCAATTGTAATTCCATTTATTAGTTTGAAATTACTTTGAAAAGTGCTTTAAAGCGTTAATTCTAATCACGATTTGATTCGGTCGAGTTTTTTCAATTAAAAGTAAAATCGAAAAGTAAAAGTCGATTGATTAAAATAAAATTATTTTCCAAGTTTATAATTCGCAACTTCATAAGATTCCGTGTAACCTTCAATTCCGGGAAAACCCAAACTTGATAATATACATGTATCCAATAATTAATCGTTGGATAGTCGTAAAGATATACATATATCATAATATATCGAGCCCCTGAGAGAAATGTCACTTAAGGAGAATTAATACCCAAGAGGGCAATCGCGTAGTATTACCATCGGGTAAGCACTCGGCACTTGTAAGTATTCGGCGATAAAAGCATGTGGCAGCTAGAAACAAGCACAAAGTCCGTGTTTGATTACATAGTTCTTAAGCGATTTGGCGATACAATATAATCGCAAGGAGTTAATTGATGATATTTATAAAATGACATGTTTACATCTGCGCACAGTAAAGTCGCAAGTATATGTTAATATTCAATTATATTGTAATTTTTATGTGCGATTGATTGCTGCCCGGTGAACGTAAATCGATTATGCATAAATGTAACGCGATTAAAATGTAATGACATAATGACTTACGAAGGTCGCTCAATTATTAGCAACGCAAATTGTGTATGAAAAATGTGCGAATAAATAAATATTCTAGAAGGAAACGGAAAAATATACCGGTAGACGCGAAAGCATTTTTTTAAATGAAATATTAATTCATTCTTAGAAACTGTCGTATAAATTTTGACATAACTCGAAAAATATGACATTTAATATAAATATAAATACTCAATAAGGATGAAAAACATGTGATACTAGATTTTCGATGAGAGATACGATTAATTTTATTATAAGGTAATATGAGATTAAAGTATTTATATCTTTGCCTAATAATGTGTTACTTTTCACCGAATGGAAATTTTTGATTATCGTATCGATCTATCAAGGGACAACACAAGATTTATGATCCCGTTATAAAATATCTAGGATCGTTAGATTCAAATCTGCATGTTTGTAAATTCTCTATTGGTGTTTGATATTTTATCCGGTGATTGGTATAGTCCCACTGTCAATAAATAATATTTGAAGAGCGCGCATCTAATTTTCAATTACGTAAGAAACGGCTTCTATCGCGCCGTATAATCTTATCAATTAGTGCTCTAGACTTGCACAAATTTATACATATATACCTATCATCGACGTTAATATACCCTGGCATAGTCAGATCTTGGTTCTTTTCTCATTCTAATAAGTACGGCGGGTGCGATAAGAAGCATCTATATTTCATTACATTACTGCCGTCTTTTAACCATAGATCGTCCCCGTTATATTGTACAGAATTACATCAGTGACGTGACTAACGAATTTAATATTGAACTTTTCGCAGCTATTAGGTACATACGAGATTCTTGCTGATAATGTAGATGGGCGGCTAGGTATAATAATCCCTAATGTCACCTAGACTTAAAGCTTTTTTGAAACTTTCCGCTGAAAACGAGATGTATGTGGGATAAGGGATCACTGAAACCCAGGATTTTTCCGTTACTCATTCACGTTAGTACGAAGTCACGCGTCATCCCAATGTTAAATTGATAGAAATATATTTATATACACATTTCTGTTAAAGATAACATATATATATATATATATATAATAAAAATATATGTAACATTTATATACATATAACATGTAATGTATATTTTATATATAGATACGAAATAAGGTACGACTAAAGATAAAAGAGAAATATATTTTATTGACTTCTTTTTTCTGCTTCAATATCGTGGGCTACTATATTAGCTCGTTAAATATTTAATGGAGGACAAGGGAGAAACCAAGTGTCGCGTATTTTGTCACCGGCGCTAGATATCGACCAGCTGACGCACTGTTTACCTGTTTACCGAGAGAGTAACACGCAAAACACAATATCAATTAGTATACACAGAAGATACCGCCGGGAACCTTGCCTACCCGGCACGTAAACTCTCGTGTACGTCGACTACTTCACAGCAGCGCGTTACGCAAGGTATACGATGAGATTATAATCGGATGACTATTACCCGCAAAACGGATACGACGTCGGCCGCAACGGATTATAACGCGGAAGGCACAACTTGGCGGATGTGCCAGCGATGCCTCATTCCTTCATTACTCGTCTCTATGTCAAACGTGTTCCGCTTGGAGATACAAAAATCTTAAAGATTTAAAAGGCGCAATTGCTCGATCGATCTCGACTGACAATGAGATATTACGTAGATTTCAGTTAGCATACATCGCGCGAGATAAGATAGGTCTAATCAGGATTAAAAAGGATCCATATATGAACCGCAAGATTTTACGCATTTAAAATCTCGCTCTAACCTTCTCGCCTCCGACTTTCAGTCGATTGTACGTAAAATCGTCTTCAATCGTTTCGGATATCGAACGGTGATCGAAGCCCATTTTTCTAATATTCTCATCGTGCGCGCACGCTAAATTAAAACGACCCCGTTAGCGTCGCGTTTTCTGAATCATTTATGCTTTAATTCTTTAGCGCGGCCGTTAAAATGTGCAGCTAGATCGCGCGCGGCGAAACTTACGACGGAATTATCCGCGGACATTTTTGGAAATCGCACCGCACGTATGTATATTTCACGGGGACCTGATTTCTAGACGCGCAGATATCTCTCTCGCCTCGCCCGAAAAAGCTCGCGGGTTCATAAAAATTCCACGAAGGAAGAAACTGCTGTGCACGTCGCGCGCGCGCGGTCACCGATCGATTTGCGCCGCCATCGACAACGACGACGACGACGGCGACGACGGCGACGGCGACAACGACGAAGAATGGTTCCATCGATCATTTTCCCGCGAGTATCAGATCCAATTTTACTGACGTCAGGTGTTTTGGGAACATTATTACGTGAGCGTGCCACGAGCGTGTCATGTGTCACAAATGAATGGATTTGAAGGGAAACAGTTCTTATCGCATCAAATAAGCCGTCAATTTATGTATAAGACTTATGTATAAGACAGCGTTGCTTCGATTAAGCCTTGATCGAACAATCTTCCGCGTAATCATCCGCAGTAGAACGAACGAGCGAGCTATCGTTTCTGCGCGGCCGAATTGCCATTTGCTCGAATTTTAAAAATATGCTCCCAAAATCGATAATTGCAGTCTGAAAATATAATACATCGGCAACTCTTCGGTTGATTTGCAAAACTTAAAAATTCCGATTATACAATTACACGGATTATACGGATGTCAGTAACATGGAGACTTTTTTTACCTTTTATTAAACCTTTTATTAAAAAAAATCAACATGAAGCATTTGTAATTCGCGTTAAGTATAGAATAAACAGTATATATTTTTTTCATTATTATTCGCTACTTTATTACAATAATATATTTCTAGACAGTGCATCAATTTTGCAAAATCTATATGTGTTGCCTTATCACGAAATTATGCTCGCGTGAATCAGGTGGTGAATTAATAATGAAGATTGTACCGAAGTTATATGCTGTATTGTTAATGCGAAAAGGTTCTGTCACTATATGCGTTGGTTGTATAGATTAAATATTGCGTGGTGATTAACAATTAACACGAATATCGCGGATCTGAATTATTTCGTCATCAACTTGGTCCTTCTTTACATCGTAAAGCAGTCGCCAAACAAAGCGACCGTACTTTCCTGAATTTTTTATAAAAAGTAACGTTATTATAAGAATTTCATTAAACGTCATTTATAATAGCTATTATTATTTTTCAACGCGATAAAGTGTCCCAACTATTATAATAATAATGAATAATTAAAACATACTGGATGTGATTTAGACAAGACGAAGCGTTGACTTATTTGATCCAAGTACTCTAGAATTCTGACGCGCACTTCAATAATTTAGTTTGCTCGTATTTTTAGAAGCGAGATAGAAGTCCGCGGTGGAATATATGAGATAAGTATATTAGGGGAAAATTTGATAGAAATTATACACTAATTTTGGCATTCGCAACATATTTTATGGAGATAAAAGACATATTTTTCTTTTTACTTTATTTTAACTCGAGCATACTAAACGATCTCTCGAATAAACTGTCCATGAAAGATTGTATAATGGAAAAATCTTATTTTAGGCATCACAGACGTCATAAATATATCCAAGGCTTGATAAAATTAAAAATTTAAGAGCTGTCTATTATCTACAATTTGTTGGCAGATCTTAATCTTTATTGTTATTGAAATTTATATAGTTTAAAAATTGTGTAATTGATATCAGGATTTATACAAGTGAAACTAATATATAATTATTTAAATAATATTTAAAAATTTTTCAGTAGTGAGAACATTTTTTAATCGATATTTGTTTGTCAGTTTTCAGAAAAAATAACTTGCTACACACATAATTTATAACTCGTATAAATAAAAAAAATTATCGCCGATATTATTAATAATATAATATAATATTATTTATTATTAATAAGAACTTCCATCAAATATAAATCATTTTTGGATTTCATATTGATCTGAGAAACATTAAATTAGAGAAATTTCTTTATTAATTATTTTATAATGCCATTAGGATTATTAACTTAGGTGTAAAAGGTTCATATTATGGAAACTCTTAATTAAAATAAATATAATAATTCTCAATGTAAGTAATAAAATATGTCAGTCACATAATTAAGGAAAAAATTTCTTTATGAGAAACTCGTAAAAATTGCCTCTCATCCTTCATCTATAATTTCATGTATTCTTATACATAATAATCTTTTATTACGCAGTAAAAATTGTTATTGTCCGTATAAAAATAGCAGCGAACTTTTTCAATAATTTATATAACGAGGACTAATTTCCCCTTTGTCAAACGTAATAAATAAAATTCCATTTTAAAGGGTTAATTAAGAATCAAGGGTTAAATCGAAAAATGTAACCATTGCGCAAAATTACTGCGGCCCATGTCGCCGCGAAAGTTACACTGAGTACACACTGATAGCAGTTTGACACGATTAATTATGCTCGTTACTATTTCTATTATACTTATACTCCCTTTCGGCGGACGCCCTTCGGCGATGATCGCCGCGCGCGCCTTCAGCGACCTTGAGGGCGCGCGTCGGGTCAGGACTGACGTAAATCTTCGGCGTGTGCTGGCGCAAACCCCCGGGTGCATTCTTCCGCCCACCCCCGTGAACGGTGTGCACGTGTCATCGCGTCGCAAGAGGAGTCAATTGCGATGTCCGCGCGCGTATCGCTCGCTGCAAAGAGAAGAGAGACGGAGAGAGAAAAAGAGAGAGACAGAGTAAGAGAGAGAGAGAGAGAGGGGCAGGGTGCGAGACAGAGCGTTAAATGACGCAAGTCCATCGGCTCTCGTGCGCAATTGCGGGCAAGACGCCCGTACGTTCGTTCGTTCGTACGCTCGCTCTTTCCTTCGTTCGTTCGTTCGTTCGCTTGTTCGTTCTTTTATTCATTCGTATGTACGTTCATTCGTTTGTATGTATTCTTACGTTCGTTCTTACGTCAGTCCATCCGTCTGTCCGTTCGTCCATCCATCCATCCATCTATCTATCCATCCATCCGTCCGTCCGTCCATCCGACCGACGGTCCCCTTTTTTCGCTCCTTCACGCGTGTGAAACGCGCAGAGCGAGCGACGCTGTGTAAGGGCGCCGCTCACCCGGCAGGAGTTACCACCGTTGCACCTTGCCGATGTTCATCGCCGTGCTTGCATCGGTCACCGATGCAAAGGGAACATTATCGAATGACGTAAGTCGATGCGGTGCGCTCGAGCAAGAGGAAGGTGCATCCTCTCTCCGCTTCTCTTTCACTCTGTCTCTTTTTCTCTTTCACTCACTCTCTCTCTCTCTCTCTCTCTTGCTCTCTCGCTCTTTGCCGGCTTTACCCTTTGTCACGTGTGGCTCGCACGTGTACGGCGATCCCTGCGCATCTCCGGCGAAAGCGCTCCGCCTCGCTTCCCGACCGATATTGCGACTTTCAAATATACGTGCATCGCGGTCCCGAGTCCCGACTACGGTCGCGCGACGCGGAACGCGTGAAAATAGCAAAACGACGCGTCTGTCCGCTCCGTGACATCGTATGGATCTTTTTTAACCGTGAACTCGAGGGACAGGGGAGGGCAGGGGGACAGGAAATGGAAATTTGAAACTTTATTTGCAGATGTTATAATGAATATATAATTGTACACAGATATATTATATGAATATGTAATCAAGATGAGAGACTGTCCAACTTGTCGTCCTAATTTTAGTGACAGTGATTCGATGCCGAATACGAGGACTACGATTTCCCAGGATATTCTTCATAAAACATATATGAGATATATATTCTATAAGTAATCTTAAATATAAATTATTATATGTAAGAAGGGAGATAATATAATTTAACCAATCTCTCTCACGATAAAGCAAGAATAGAAAACTAAGTATTCTGGATATTTCTTTTTCTGCATCTTCGATCCTTTATCAAGTGTTTTTTGATCATTGAGTTAATAATGTACGAATTAAAAATTAGGACAATTATATAGTAGCTCTGAAATAAATTATTTTTTTCACTAACTAAAGATAGACGAATTGAGATACCTGCTTACCTTAAAATGGATTACTATCACATTTTCTTCTGACTTTAATATTTCTTAAAATATATTAATAGAATGTAAATGAGAGAAGGGGGGGGGGGGCTCACGGAGATAATTATAATACTATTAAATTGTCTATTTTGGGACAAACAAAGAATTTTGGAGTGTCTTTTTAAGATGTCTCCGATTTTACTGTACATAAATCTAATGAATCGTCGTTGTTATTTAGACATTGAAATCTTACCTTGGCATAAGATTTTATTTTATAAGAAAGAGGAAGAGAAACAGAAAGTAGCGATCGATATAAATTGGTTTGCAAGTTTATGGATCGTAAAATTCAAACGATCAATATATACATGTCGGCACAGTATTCGCCGTTCGAATTACGAACATGCGAACTGTCTACATCCGATTGAAGAAGTATCCATTTACACGAATGATCGTGCCACCGCAAGAAGTCAGAGAAAAAAAAGAGGGCTAAGGCCTACCGCTGTCGCGGTCCAACCGCGATGTGCTTGGCGAAAATGGTAGGGCATTCAAGGGAGCTCTAATCGATGCCAGGACCGCTTTTAATCAGTTCTTATCTTGATCTTCGTCTCGTTAAACTGCCCTGTAACACTGTGAAATTACCTACTAAACTTAAATATCTCTTCATAATGAATCGTCTTATATTAATGACTTATTGAAATTTAAAATCGAACGAAGGATGCTGTCGCTATCTCTATTTATGCTTTCCCCCCATAAGTTTAATTTATGAAGACCTTTAAAGTTTAATTGCTTGTAATCGACTGCCATCAATGTCTCTTCGAGCGAGCGACATTCTTGTTGATCTGACTTGCAGGGTTTGTGATTTCCGATAATTGGTAGCGGTTGCGGGACACCTCGCATATTAGCAAGCGTATGTGTTTCTTCTTAAATACGCATTTATGGATTTTCCTTGTAAGAATTATATCAGCTCTATTTCATCTCGTCCGACGAACTGAATTTACCACGCGAGCAGTCTTCTTCATTCACGAATATTCAGCCTTGGGACATTCTTCCTTTTCGTCAAGAGCGCTTTTATATGTTTAATGCGTGTTTAATTGGACAAGGACCCGAGTGGATAAATCTCGAACGGTGATTTTTCTCCTCCCTCCGTTCCCCACGTGTCGTCGACATATCCTGCGAGCTGATACGGAATGTCCTTCTCATCGCGGTTCGCCCCAAACATATCGAATGAAAGGAAGGAAATACGTCGAATGAAAACACCATTCGCGGGCGGGAGGAAAGGGGGGAATTACAGCGAGATCCGTGAAAGAGAAGTAAGGTTGGTGGAAGAGGGGAAGCAGGGATGAAAAGTACTTGGGGAAGTGGGAAAAGCGAAGAGCGCTCTCGCACGTGGCCGATAGGACCACGTGGGCTTTTCACCTGCGTCACCGACCTACCGGCCGACCGAACAAACGAACGACGAACGAACGAACGAACGAACGAACCGACACCCCGTCGCGTGTATTGATTGAGGGTGGCCATGGTCGTTTCCATGGCGACGTTTCTTTTACCTGTATGCCGCGCGCCGTGCCGCGCGCATGCATGATACACCTTTCCGGCCGTATAATGCCGCCGCCGTCGCGTAGGTGCACGAGGTGTACCTGCGGCGGTAGGATGGGGCGGTATTCTCACCCTCCTTCACCGACCTGACCCTCGACCCCTTCTCCTTTCTTGTCTTCCTCCGCTACTGCTACTACCGTGCGGAGGAAACGGAACGCGCTCGATATCGAGATAAGAGATACGAATCCTCGCAAACACACAAACACGTACACACACACACACACACACGCACACACACACACACACTCTCACACGTCCGACGTTCTCGATTTCTTACGTGTGGAATAATAGAAGCTGTGATTTTCCCTTTTTTCGCGACAATTTTGATGCGGCAAGTGGAAAATGATGTTGTTTTGTGCCCTTTTCAGAACTTGGTTTTTGATGACGTCGCGAGGCGTCAAGTGTACCCACGGATACGGTTCGCCGTACAATTCACCGAAATAGAATTTCTTCCTCGATTCTCCCTTGCAGTAGGAATAAAGTGACGGAATAATGACACGCGAACCACATGTAGCGAAAAACGTTGTTAAGTTATTATAGTAATCGAGCCTACTTCTTTAACGGTAATCTAACCTGAGATAATCAGTCTAAATTTGATTTCCTCAATTTAATGCTGATTTTTCTCAAGCTAAAGAGGCGGTATTCTTATCGCATCGCTGTCTTTAATTATTCATTATTTTCAAGTCGAAACGAGTAAGCTTCAAAGTAATTATATAAATATGTTCACTATTATGTTATCTCGACAAACTGGAGTACGTAAAATGCAACCAGACGTTTGATTCGGGAGCATTGATTCTCTAGAAAATTTATTTTGTTTATACTGCGCGCGCATACGGCACCACATACACGAAATATTATCTATTGTATTTACGTAGTGAATTGTCAGTTAATACGTTGTATATTTATGCCCGTAGATATATACGTATGTAATGTAAGCTGTTATAATCTGCGAGCAAATGCTACAATCACGAGTAATTGCCTGAAATGTAAAAGCACAGTAATCTGAATGATAAGACAATGACGATTTGCAATTTTTTTTTTTTCGTTACGCGAGATAATGTCGTGAGCATAATGAACGAGCGTAATTAGACAATTTTGCATGAAATTTACAAATGTGGCAACGAGATGCGCCGATAATCGAGTTTAAAGAAGAATTATTCGTAACCATGCGTTTCTTACCATAGCAAGATTTTTCTTTAAATCCCCAGACCGACGATAATCCGTAGTATTATCCGAGTGTTGGGTTATCTTTGTCCGCCCTGTGTATCTCTCTTTTGTCGTCATCGGCGCAGAGAGAAGCTCAGCAGACTTGATTATGTCAATACTTCAAAATATTTGATAAACGCAATTGTATTTTTAATGCGAGCAGTCTCAAAATTAAGAATTATATTGTGCTCTTTCCGGCATTTCACGAGTTTCTGTCTTATGAACTTTTTCGTCAGATGAGATTAATTTGCTCTTGCAAGAGACGACTTTGTATTAGTGGCTTCCGTATTACCTAGAGTCTAACAATAAGAAAATAATCTCTAAACGAGATTTTCCGCACGGATATTAAAATTGAAGTTTATGAATTACTTTTCTGCACATTTCTCCGTTCTAAGAGATATTCTTACTTCCGTTTGAATGTTGATGACTTTGTCATATTTATAATCAATATCTTCGCTATTGAATCACCAAGACGATGGGGAGAAGAGAAAGAAACTTTTTACAGAATAAATATATATTTTACCGAGACTTTAAGAAAATTGTGACGGATTAAAGGAAAACGATCACTTTCAGGTTTGAAAGATTTTACTTCCCTTCTTTTCTCCTTCTTATATCTCGAAACTCGCGTTCGAGATTTTATGACTCGCGATCGTAACGATCTACGAAACGGAGAAACGCGAGATGCGAAAACCGATGCAAAACGGTGTGGAACACGTGACTCGACCTCTCACAAATCGATTCGTGAGAAAAGCCGTGTCGGTCAGCTGACAAGGCGCCGGGCGATATCCGGCAGAGTGAGCGAGGAATAAAAGGAGCGTGGGAGTCGGGGAGAAGATGAGGAGGGATCGCGTAAAGAAGGGATGAGGAACGGAGAGATCTGCTATATTACATGTTGCCGGTCGGCAGCATGTGCTCCAGCATCTCCGCTCGTTGAATTTTATTTATTTATATAGCTTCTGGTCGGATCTTTATTGGAGTGTCCTTAATTTCTTATCGATTAAAAATTCAGTCAGATTACGAAATTAAATAAACACAGAAAATATAATTCATAAATATCTCAACGTTATCTCGATAGAAAAACAATTTTGATGCAGAGAAGTACCTTTGTCCTCGTTTAATATTCTTTAAGAGGAAAAACATTGGAATTATGAAATAACTTTTTAATAATATAATGTTGTTTACTCAAGGGATATAATACTTATAACATAACTTTGAAAAAAAAACACAAGTATTTTTTTGCATATGCAATAAAGCACCTGCATACAATATTTGAAGGAGAAAAATTTGTTTTATATTCCGGAATTTAGAAATTGTATAAGACTTCGATTTAATTTAAAAAAAAAAAAAACCTTTTGTAGGACACGATCCTCGTTGTACGTTTTACGTAAAGGGATGATATCGAAAAAAACACCTGCGTAGAATATCTCGAATTTCATTTTATTACGCAAAGTAGATACAATATTGACAGATAAATTAAATATCGTTATCTTTCTTTGATTGCTGATCAAGTCTTGCGTGTTCTCCGAATCCTCGGTGTGTAGGGGAGAGACGGAGGATGTGAGGGGAATAGAGAAAGGTGGAAGGGAGAGAAAGAGATTAGGCAGAAGAAAAGGGGAGACGCGAGGTGGATGAGATTTCATAGAGGCCCGTCGCGACGGTTTGTGCTCTTCTCGAGAAGGTGTCGGGGGCGGCGCGGAGAGGAAGTACCACGGAGAACGCGGAGTAGCAACGTTGGAGGGGCCGGAGGGAACGTGTCGGAGGGGGACGTGGAGGGCGCGAGTGACGCGGGGAGGGCAGTTGCGACGCCGGGCGTCCGGTGATCGCGCCTTAAAAGGTCCGACGCCGCACGCGCCCAGCAGCTGCCAGCTCTCTCCTTCTTCCTCTCTTCTTCTCCCTCTTCTTCCTTCCATCTCGCTCGCTCTTTCTCTCTCTCTTTCTCTCTTTCGGTGCTAGCGGCGCGAATGCGCCTTTCAAGTTTCCTCCTCGCCTCTTTCTCCACACGTTACTTCTTTCTTTTCTCGTTTCCATACGTCTCCCCCTCCTCCCTTTGGGTTTTCGTTTCTCTTATCTTGACAGATTATACCGCACCACGAGTTTTCTCGACTTTCTTCACCGTTTCCTTGTCCTTTCCGGCCGCTTCTTCCTCTCACGAGCCTTCATCTCCTTCCCCTTCCGTCGTCGCGGTCGCCGCCGATCAGCTCCCTCGTAACGTCACGCTCGGCCCTCGCGTTCTGAACCCGCGGCGGCGAGTATCGCGTTTCAAGTTAACACGCGGCAACGTGTACCGTGAGGCAGAGTGAGAGAGGAAAGCGATGGAGAAGGAGAGAGGAGAGCGAAAGAAAAGCGAAAGGGAAAGGGAGGTGAACGCGCGTGTGCGTGATTCACGCATGACGTCTGCGACGCCGCGACTGCACTTAACTGCGTCGATATCGTTAACTCGCGCTGGAGATCGAATCTCCAGACGACGATGACGATGACGACGACGATGACGACCCAGGTGCTGGTCCCCTTATCGCGCGATGTCTTAAAAATTTCAGGATGGGATCGCACGAGCCCACTTCTTTTCCTCCTCTTCATTTTCAGTTGATTTTAAAGAGGTTCATTAGATGTTTGCATTTAATATTCTTAAAATTCTTTTGTTCAAAACGTTCTCAAATAACATGTTTAGAATATATATATGATTATAGTTAACAATAATAAGCTATGTATTATATATTAATTATTGCTAAGTTTGTTAAGTTTCGACTTTCAATTTATACAACATTCAATAAAAGGTCTACCTCTCATTTTTCCCACGTTGCAATGCTTACTTTAGATTTGACGGAATTTAGGTCACATAGTCGGCAAGAAAGTCTAGTGCAATCAAACATTAATCTTTATAAGAATCTATCTTTAAAAGAAAATATTCGGAATATTTGAAAAGTATTATTTATGAAATTAGCTTTTATATACACTAAATCTGGTTTCTCATTTCCTGTTTATCAAAACTGATCGTATCTGGCATTATGAAAAATGATTTGATTGCAGGAAATTGGTACTTTATTATAGAAAAACAATTTTGAAGCGCTTCTCCTTGCTTATTCACTACCGCGACGTAATTATTTTTACGTAATTTGTAAGGAATGTTGGAAACAATGATTGCCTAATTTTTCGGTTAAAAAGCTTTTAGAACAGAAGCTAATGAAGCTCCAAATTAATGTTGCACAAGTAGGACGGAGGCCAAAGGGCAAAGATCTTTTTTTCGGCGCCTTTTCAGCGCCAGTCGCAAATGCGAAACGGAAGTGGCAGGCCGGAGAGGAATGCGTGCACCGCTATCCACGTACACACGCGCGCGCTCCGTTATCGAAATGCCATGCCATTGCGCTCGTGTAGCCCTCGAAAACCCTTTGGGCAGACCTCTCTCTCTATCTCTCTCTTACCCCGCCCTCGCTCGCTTTGTGCCACTCGGCGGAAGGGCGCGGCGCGGTGTGGCACTTGCGTTCAAGATGATCTCCGCAGTACAGAAGCAACGTTGCAGTTGCAGGCCACAATGTAACGATATTACATCGTTAACCCTTTAGCGAAAATTCAGACGTATAATATCATAAGAGACATGTAATGTTATGTAAATATTATAAGAGACATTCCTACTCAAGAAATTCAGATCCGAAAAAGGAAGTTCGATCGAACACATGGAGTTTCAAGATTATTTCAAAAGAAAATAGAACTGTACTTTATCTTTTGCTTTTAAAAATTCTATATTCTTTGTATCTCTATTATTCTTTGTATCTCTCTTTTTATCTCTCTCAGCTTGGTTATTTTTTTCTTCTAAAAGAAAAGAGCAAATTAAGAACGATTACATAATTTTATTCTACTTTTTCTTCCTTAGAGATGCTACTTTGTATTCTTCAATTATGTTTTCCAAGAATCTTTTCTTTTACATTACTCTCTGATAATAGTCCATTTCATTCATTTGAAAATGAAATGCTAAATAAAGAAGCGTAAGTCTTTCATTTCGATCTCTTAATACGTTTCAGCTCATCTTGAATATTACAACGAGCGTCAAATGGTTGATGTTTGCATTTTCTCTTCGTCTCTTCCATCCATTATTTGCTCCCGACGGAAAGATGAATTTCCGATTTCGTATTCGATCGGCGAAGCGGCAAAGCGTGTAACGACGCAACGTCTTCCACGTGCTCCGGATGTGAAACATGTGTGCGGGGGATTTGTATAGCGACTGATCATTTACGAAAATCTACGTGTAAATTACAGAATGATATTTTACGCGCGCACGCGGACAAACTGGCATGCCATCTTCGCGATGACTCACTGACTGGACGGGATGCCTGACGGAAATTTCGATTAAAAAAAAAATAATAAAAAAAATCGTCTTTACGCGTGTGATTACACAATGTATATGCTAATGTCGAATAGCGTCATATAAATTTAATGTATTCATGAATCTACTTTTTCAAGGAAATTGGACTTTATTTCTCTCTCGTCGTAAATTTCACTGGCCGCCATTCGTGTTGTGATTAACAATTTAAATATTCCGTTAAAATGTTTCTTAAAGTCAAGTGGAGAATGAAATTTTGCTACTTATATTTGTGCGCTTTTGATCGTCCTTTATAAGGCTCCGCGTATCAAGTCTGAAAAATATAATTACTAGTACATTAACACGAACAAAGGAAGGAAACGTCGCGGAGCGAGGAAAGCTCATCTATCATACGAGAGAAATCCCTCGGTTTACAAGTTCTTCTTGCTCGATCGATGCGCACGGGCAGCATGAAAATCTGGCACCAAACGTCGTATCACCCCACACGTGGCCGTGGCCGTTGCTTTCCGAGTGCTGGACATGTGTTCCTCGCTCTCCTACAGAGAGATTTTTCCCTGGGATAAGATTCGGCGCTTAGGGTTGGTCGCGTGATATACCAGCTTTTTTTTCAAAAGAGTCTTATCGTTTGGCCAAGAGAACATTCTCCTCATAATGCGACACAAATTCTCATTGCGCGCATCTCGTTCCTTGTGAAACGATGCTTATTTAAAAAAAGTAATGGGGCAAGAGATAAATAAAAATTATAATACGTTTATAAAAAAAAAAATAATTTTGATATACGTAGCATCCTCTACATCTTAGAGGATTTTACTTTTATACCTTTATTTGACCTTAAAAGAATTTCTCCGAAATGAAGAGAAAAAAAATAGTATAAACAAGAGAGAAAAGAGTATTTTTCACTTTATTGAAAGAGGAATATGTTTGCTGTAAAATAGTAAGCTTAAAATATGAGATTATTGATAGGAAAAATACTTTTTTTTAGGTGTTGATAAATATGAATATAATTTTTGACGATATTGCTCGTTTTTGTCCCAGAAATTAATCCTCCAATCTTTATTACTCTTTTAAATCTGCTGTCTTAAATTCACGAATTTATTTCGATTTCGATATTACAGTATCGATTATAAGAATTAGTTCAGAAAGAAATACTGAATTGTTTGTTAATAATTATAAAGTTACGAAAAAATTATACAGTCACTTGTTATAATTTATCACCATCTTCTTCCATTGAGACTTTCTTATTCTTGTTACGTTAAAAAGTTGTAATTTTATTAATCAATTTCCCATTTTCGTATGTAGATTTTCGATTTCTTCAGTGAGAATCTTATACACTCCTAGGAGACAATTCTCAGAATTATGGAATTAATTATTACAGAATCGCGATAGAGTTTACGCTTCCGTTTACGGGCTTCTTGTCAATTGGAAGTGTATTACAACGCCGTCTCGCACCAGAAGAGAGAATAATCCCCATAGGATACGACCCACTTTCCAGATAATCCGCTTGATCGGCGCGTATCTCGTGGATCGCGAGCGTATCGTGGCTTCCGATAGGGCTCCGTAAACCGAGATAAATGCAGATGCTGTGTTCGCTTATACAAACGCATTGGAGATGATATTCTACTCCTGTGCTCGGCAACCGAGATGGCGGATTTGACGCGTAATGAGAAGATAGCGCTGACGATGTGCGGGACGAGGGAAAAGGGCGGGGGGAGAGGCAGGACACGCGAATAAGGGCATGCAATCTGAGGTATTGCGTTATAGTATAATGATGTTACATGCTGCAAATAGGAAGTAACAGTTATTCTGGGATTTTCGAGCCTTCCGTCTTGTCAGGCACAAGACAGGGGTCTGAGGTATTTTAACTGCGTTTAGTGAAACTTCTTACGTGCTTTTAATTCGTGGCCTCACTGTAAAAGCAAGCAATAATGAACTGCATTCTTTCATCTTCTTTTTTTTTTTAACGATCATCTGTGCTACCTACATTTTAACGATATAAATTGTAACTTGAGAGAGCCTGCAAACTGAGAAGCGAGAGTCGATATAATTTGCGTAGGAACAAACCTACATTCGTACTCGTCATTTTCTTTTACAATTTTTCTTTTAAAATTTCATAATCCACTGAAATTGAATCACAAGAGATCTCCATTTAAATTAATGCTTACTCTGCATTTAAAACACGAATCTTTATATAAATTAAGGTTTCGTTCGACATTAAAGTATCATCTAATTCGTCAAAGTTTTAGCCTTTGGAAAAAAAGAGAATAAAAGACATATATATATAT
>JAJVSH010000051.1:356914-403219 GCA_021460005.1 Tetramorium alpestre
CACCGAGTTGCTCAAGTATCTCGATACCTCGAAGCACCACTGCAAGCATCTCTAGGGCTCTATCGCGGGGATTTGGCGGTTGTTTCGAGATGCCAGGCGGGAATTTCGACAGGAGGGGGGCACGTAGAGCGGCGTCGGGAGAGAACGGCGCGAGGGGGTGAGAGGCGGCACGCCAGGGGAGGGCGCGCGTCACTTACTTGAAGCACGTGCTCTGGTTTCTGGCGGCTGCTCCTGCTCAGCCTCAGCGACTCGGCCCTGGTGCTCGCTGCCTGGCGGTTTAATTTTAGCCGCGAAGCTTTAACTCCGCCGTGTCATAGGACAAAGAATATGGCGCGTTGCACTCGTGCCAATATCCATCCCTCCCGCATCCCGCTTCGCGCGCTCTCTCCCCTTTACACGCCGCTTCGGCCCCCCTTTATTCTCCGCATCCCGCGTCGCACGGCGTCGCGCGGCGTCTTTCGCTTCTTCTCGTCGACACGCACTTGGTCGCCGCGTTCTCCGCAAGATATTGCGAACTTGTCTCACCGATTACCTTCGCCTAGAGACCGGTCTTCGCGAAGATACCGGAGACATTTTATCGCCTCTCGAGCGAGTCGCGTGGATTGCTGAAGAAGTACGTGTATCAGTTTCCTTATTTGCCGTCGCGCGCTTTGTTAGCTGAAAGTCGAGGCGCGGCATGTAATTTCGCCGATTGTCCCATTTCGGGCTGTATTACCTGCTGGCGGAATTATCGCGATAACTCTTACGATTTTCAGAACGAGAAACGGAAATTATATAATCGCAATGTCAGACGGGAACTCGTTTTAGAGGATACCGGCGACGAAAGCAGGATTTCTCTAACGCGTATCATTATCACGCGTACGTTTATCAGATCTATTAATTTGCGTTATTATGTTAGCCTCTGAATGATCTCACGCTGCTCCTTGACGGGGAAAAGTAACCGCGCGAGAATATCACGTAATCCCGTTCACAGCTGGGCGTGAAATATCCAAGTTATTAGACGTTCCACATATTTTCCAGCGAGAAATCTCACAGTCGATACTTGGCGGACTCGCCCGAGAGCGAAAGAGACTCGCGACGCTGCGAACGGGAGAACCGTTGATCGTCCGTCGCGCTCGCGGATTTTTCGCGCGAGCGGCGCCTCCCCCTCGGACCTGCAGTCGCGACCCGGTCGGAAAGCTCGCAAACAGGGTACATCGAGTTTACAGTGCGAAAGGCGATGACGTAGGTAATGCGTTCATCGATTAGACACGTGCAGCTGCTAGGTGCACGGTACACCGTATGCGCGATTATACAAAGCTACGTACTCGGCGGAGCGAGATGTAACGCTCGCGGCTTGAACGTGGAAACTCCAGCGGAAAACTCTCTCTACGCGCTGCTACTCGTGTGAAAGCGCGTATGTATGTGCGCGTTGAATTAAAGTCCGGATAATTAAAAGAGTCGCGCACACGCACGAACGGACAGCGACGCGGCGCAGATTTTGTTGGAAAAATCGAAGCCGCTTGAAAGTCGGTTCCGATATATTAATTTTCATTGCATCTGCACTGTAAACTCCTATGGGTTGCCACTGCTCCTACTTAATATTCGATTAGTTTGATTAAAACAATGAGATAAAATTAGTGACATATTGAGTAAGCCTCACTCAATGTATTATTAATTTATCTAATTTAACTTCCATATTAATCAAAATTTTACCTTTTAGTCAAAATTAATAAAATATTGAGTAGGAAAAGTGGCGACTTATGGAATAGTTAAAAATTACTCAAATTGAGTATAAGTTTTTGTGAAATTTTCGACGATAAATAAATCTCGAATTCTCCAGCGGCACAAAAATGACACCCGTATCTTACTTTATTTACTTTAAACGTGGAAAATAATTTAAGCCGTATAATCATATCAAGTTAGTGTAAAAGCCTGAAATTCCTGATTAAGAATGTCATTGTTTTTCCATCTTTAGAGAAAACTTTTCGTAAAATTATTTTGTAAAATATCCTTTCTCTGTAGTGTACATTTTTTGCGAGAGTTCGACCTTGCGGCACGCAATACCGCGACGGAGTTTTGCGTTCGGGTATGGGTCATCGTATAGCGAAGCGAGGCGGCTGACCGAAGCGGCGGAATATAATTTAGCGGAGGAAGAAGTCACGGCGCCCTCTCCCCGCCGTGCCGCGTCACGGGCCGCACGTGTGCGCGCGCTCGGTTGGGGATGCTGGCCCTCCTGGACCGTACGGTGAACGCAGAGATACGGGGAGGGACGGAGAGACAGAGAAAGCGTGCGTACGCGGGCGTACCGCGACAAGGGAAGGCAGAGAGAGAGAGAGAGAGAGAGAGAGAGAGTGCGCGACGCAGAGAGAAAGGGAGAGGGTGGGAGAGGGCGGCTCGCAGCAGCCGGCCGCGCCGTCAGCTGCCGACAGATTTATCGAGTGGCACGTGCCGATCCGGAGCAATGTCGTTTTGTACTTTTCTGCTCTCGGCTGAGAGCAGCGCTTCGTCGAGAGGGCAAAAAGTCTCGCAGGATCGTCGACCAGCCGGTTGGGCCCTCCTTCTCCACCCGCTCGTAAACCGCGATCGGTTAGCTCGTCGTCGTCGTCGCTCGGTCGGTGCGATCCCGCTGTTCTTCCGCTTTAAACATTCCTCGATGATTCTCGCGGGGTTCCTGGAGCTCGGTCGGGAGAGAAAGAGAGAGAGAGAGAGACAGAGAATTATGAAGCTGCCATTAGCGCTACGTGGACGTGACGCATTTCGTGCGTGTGGTTATTTTTGGTAACGGCGTATGCTCGTCGGCGGTTCTAATTAACGTTAGGGACTGCGGCAATGCGCTATGGATGTCTAGCTGAAATGTCAAGGTAGTAAAGATTCGGGTTTAAGTTCGATTGGTACAGTTAGAAAGAAGCATTTCTCCACTCCGCAGAGATTTCGAGAACTCGGCATCTCGTAATCTCGGCGAGATCGAATTTGAGCGTTATTGATGCGCATAAATGATCTCCACATTTATAACGAAGAAAATTCGATAATCAGTGAATTACGTATCAGGTTGACATATAGAACGTATAAATTGAAAATAACATTTGTTTAGCAACGACAGAATCGGCATAATTTTAATTTTGAATCATTTTTCGTTGACTCGTAATAAATTCGATAGGAGATACGTTTTATTTTGTAAATCCGAAATGATATTTTGTTTCTGTTCCTATTTTGTTTCGGAAAATTCCCTCACATTGAAACAAGTGCCGCGCTCCGTTGGAAATTCAATTTCGGAGTAGGCGCATCTCGGGATCTCGTCGCAGAAATTCGTCAGAACGAAGGAACGCGAACCTATAACGTGTAGGCTATAACACATACGAGGACTTCAGTTGGAAGTCGCGCCAAGCTAACCGAGTTTAGCCGCGCCAAGTTTTTACCGTGATACAGATATCAGATATACGAGTACTATCGATTCCTGATAATTGGCGGCACGAACTTTCGAAGTCGCGCGTCCTCGCATGCATGCGAATTAATATTTCCATGGACCAATGACGTCGGTGATAACCAGCCAGCAGCGAGCGCCGCGGGAACGAGGGGAAGCGGGATCGAGGCGGCTGGAGGCGGAGAAGGGACGTATGGGAAAGATTTTCACCGATGGAAGAGAGCGCGGAGCGTATTAAGAGTGACTTAAATTAATAACGCTCGCTATTTCGGAGTCGCTTCCAGGCACCGCTAACCCGATTAGTAGCCGAATACAGCAGTAGTAGCAGCGGCAGAGCGGAGAGAGCGAAGTGAGATAACGCGGGCATAAGTAATTCATCGGCCGATCTCGCGGCGTGACTGGCTGGCTATGGTAGTAGCGCAGTAATTATGGAAACTTCGATGTTACGTCAGGCTTTATAATTGGACGGGTATCTGTCTCTCTCTCTCTCTCTCTTTCTCTCTTCTTCTCCTCTCCCCCTTCGCGTTTACCGACAGGGATGCTGCGAAGGGATGCAAGGGACGGCGGATTCGGTGTCACGAATCACATTATGTCACGTCAGTCACGAATCTGTACAGATCCCCTTTCTCTCTGTCTCTCTCTATCGCCATCTCTCTTTCCCCGGAATCGCGTGATTTGATTTACACAACCAGCTTCGCTAAATAAAATAGCTTAGCCTGCCGCTTAACGCCGATTAACCGTCACTTAATGACGCTAACCGTCATTTTCGGCTCCCAACGCTGTCGAGCGAAGACATCGCGCCACGTTCCTCTGGAAGCCCGCTCGCCCGCGTTGTAATTATTTCAATTATTCTCCCTCGAAGATACGCAAACGTCCAAACTGGATTTGCGAAGCGTGGCCCGCGCTCACCCCAATCGCTTTTGTGCACGATGGCCGATATAATCTCATATTTATACGAAGCAGGCCGGATCTGTACCGGATGTTGATACTCTTCAGCTGTCAATATTGTCAATGAAATTGTAATGAAAACAACATTACAGTCTTGGAATATTACTAATAGCGTCCATCACAATTTCAAAGCGTTAGGAATTTCGTATTATCAATTATATTTGTCATTATTAGCTAGCTTATTATTTAATTCTTTGAAAATTAAAGATTTTCTCAAATTATCAGGTCAGTCAGATAAGAATACCTGATATTTTAGCAGAAACTTAATTTGAATGTGACTTGACAAGATATTCAACGTTGAGGATTAAAAGACTGCGATGAATGTTGATCTCTCATGAAATTTGCGTTAAGGAAAAATAGATTTCAGATTTCTCCGAGAATTTGTAGGTGACGTGACATCCAGTAACGGTTGGAATATTTAAATGTCACAACGATTGTATCATAGATGTAGGTAAAGCTTCTCGAACTTTCGTCTCTGTTTAATGCACGTGTCCGTGACTTTTTTTACGAGAAATTAATGATTCACGGTGATGATTAAATGCAAGTTCTATTGAACGTTATTAATTATATTCGCGATTATAATATTATAATAAAAAATTTGCGTGTCTGCGTATGTGCGTGCGGAGATGTAGAATGCAATGAACCAGATTTATATGATTTAGCGAAATTTTTTTTATCTATCTATCGCTGGCTTTGATGCGTCGTATCTCTAGAAACGCACTACACGACGCACAGAGACCAATGCCGTTTCAGTTAACGCGCGACATGACATCATTTTCGCGTCACACCGTTAAAACGCTGATTAGCTATTATACGTTTTCTCGCAATTTTCCTTCTCTGAAACGACGGAAGTGTCTCTCCTGATGATTTTTCTTCTCAGACGTATAAAAACCGTAAGCTTTCCTACGATTCTAATTGCTCGAAGCAAAAAAATTTCGCGTCTCCATCTGCCGTATTAGAGCTGCTTTCATGTAACTCTACAACTTTAATCGGGATTGAACTGGATAAAGATTGTATCTGCTCGATACACGTTGGCGAAAATTCGCTGGAAACGCTGAAATTCCGCGCGGCACCTGATCAAACAGTCCGGACTCCCCGTCGATTCACTCGAGGCCGCGATCGATCGCGCGAGTTCTGGATCTCTCGACTTTATGGATTCTTCACACACAATACAGTACTCTTGCACATATGTTGCGAAAACACAGCGCAAACGTCGCTCCTTTCAGAAAAATTGCGTGTCGTGACTTGTCCCTGACTCCCGTCATTAGGAAAGAATTATGTTATTTAATTTAAGCGCAGAAATCTTTCATAGCATAATATATAAACGGATGATATAAAGAGAATAAAAAAGGCTTGAAGATGATAGTCTGTGAAGCTTTATGAAGAGTGATGTAACAAACAGTTTGATTATTGATAATCAATTGTTATCCGTAATTAGCGTTATTTTCAAGTTTATTACGGAATGATATCGGTACAATGTCAATGAGTTGAAATTTCGATGCTATAGATACGTGAAAGTTTACTGTGACAGTAGAAGCAAGCTGTTGAAATAAGCGATAAGAATCATTTTGCAGTAGCAGTAGAAAGGTAGCTACAAATATTTCAATTCTTTACAATGATCTTGCAGCTCGTTTTTATTGTTTCAATTTCAACCCGTACAATTCGCAAGATTCACTTTAGTGTAATACTTTGCGGCACACAAGTGGATCTTACAAGTCATTTACACCATTCTCGTTCAGTGTAAAACAACGCTTTGCATTTTCGTAAGGTACATTTTCCTGTATCTGTAACATCGAAAGGTGGACTCACCGAGATTATACTGATTTCAGTCCTCGGTCTCTTTGAACTATGACGAGGGGCCGCCATAATGGTGCGGCTCGAGATGCCATCCTCATGCCGTCTCATGGTCGTTGTCGCGGCGCGTCTTCATGGTCGCCGCCATCGTCGCGGTCGACGTTGTCGTCGTCGTCGTCTTCTTCTTCGTCTTCGTCGTCGCATGTTTGCGATCGTCTTGTTCGTCGGTTAGGTTAGCCATCGTCTTCGTCGCTGTTGCTCTCGTCGAGGTTTCGCGCCGTTGGTTGGGTGTCGTCGGAGGAGAGGTGGGCCGTTCTTGCGCGCACACAGCCGATCACTCATGCACACGCACACACAAACACATCCACAATCTCTCCATCTCTTCTTCTCGTCGCGTCCCTCCACCCCACGGGAAAAAGGGGCGCTACTATATCGGTGGTATTTTGGTTTTGGCTCGGCTCGGCCCGCGGCAGTTCTGGGAGTGGAGTTCTAAAAACAGCAGAGGTAAGTTCTGCCCGCTTGCTGCTGAGCAGCTGCCCGCTTGCTTCTTCTTCATCATCATCATCATCATCATCATCGCCGTCGGCGCGTCGCGATTCTCCGTTCGCGTACTCCGCTCTCGCGGTACCGTCCTCGCCGTTGTCATTCAGGTCGTCGTCCACCTCATCGTCATCGGCGGTACCATGATTCTTCATGTGTTTCTAGACGCGCGCCTTCCGATACCATCAGCGTGCGCGAATTCGCCATCTTCGCGGCTGCCTTCCCGAAGGACGCCTCCCTCTTTCGGCCTCCTTCATCTTTCCCTCTCCGTTTTTCTTGTTCCTGAGAAGAAGCCGCGACACCGCGATCGAAAACCGAGCCCGCGGCACTTTTGCGACTACCCGCGGCGATCGCCTCGCCGCGTCTCTTATAATACACACCCGCTCTCTCGCTTCCGATGGCGGTTTACTAATTCAGCTTGCTACCCAGAACCCACCCGGTCAACCTTCTTTTAGGCACCACCCTGCCTGCGGCCACGGGCGCACCTCTTCTTGCCCTGCGCGCATCCCGGTATATCCACCGGATTTATTTCTTCGCGCGCGAGAATTATTTTTGGTGTCTTTTCTCGCGGTTTGTTAATATACACCCGCTGGTTTGCTCTCGCTTCTCTCGATCCACCTCTCATTCGTTCGTCCTCTCTCGCTCTCTTTCTCTCTCTCTCTCTCGTCCTCGGGCACACACCCGTATTACTCTTCCATGAAGATTACTCTCTTTCCCTCGCGACGGTCCTCATCGCTAAAACCGTAACGACACGTCTCGTCTCATCTCGCGATCGGTACACGCTTCCTCGCGCTTTTAGTCGCTTTACCGCGAGCACTGTGCGCGCTTTCGTCCGTCCGATAGGATTTAGCAGGATTTGGTGGCTCTCTGACGATCCGCAGTCCACTTCAGCGGATCCAGCGGATCAAGAATCGACGTCGATTCGAGTTCTTCTTTTTCTTCTTCTTCATTTTCTTCTTCATCTTCGCCTTTGTCTTCTTCGCCTTCCCATCGTTCGCCACGACAAATCACGTTCGCAGCGGATGTTGTTGTACGCATCGGCTAGGTTACTCGGACGTAACGGCCACTCAGTTTGTGATGTCATGAAGTCGGTGCTACATCACGTAGTTCCGATGTAAGTTCTCGGAAACCGCGAAGTGGAACCTGTCCGCTGACATGAAATCTCACGTAGAGGGCTTTGCCGTCGCGGACAGATGTATGTGGGCCTTGGCTGCCAGATCCAGTCGCGATTTCCCTTTGCCGTAATGTGCTACGATAGTTAACAGATCGATCTTATCTCTTTGTCCTCAAAGGCGAAAATGTTGCGCTTAGAGTCGGAATTTTTTTCGCTTTTAAGAGCATCACGGCTTTCATTTTTCTCAATGTGTCTTCAAGTCTGATGCCGCGGCAACTGTGGCATTATTGAAAATTTAATATGACCTCGTAAAAATTTAAATTTCTTCAGATAATTTCCTCCAAATCATTTTTCGTACATTGAGCGGAATAAAGCGATTAAAAAAAAATCTCTACCTTATCGGGCTCGAGATTATTCGATCACGAAAAAGATTAAAAGCTGCAGAATTCCGCAGCTTGCGAATTCCTATCAAACTTGCAAATTCATGAAACTATATCCATTGCGAATATACGCATATCATCGTTTAATTTAATTTACTTTTACTTCGAAGTAATTTCAATCGAAACAAAGCGCTGTTCGTAATAGCAATTCCTCGTATTACTAGCATATGGTCCTTAATTCAATTTCCAATTTCCGCGAAAAATCGTGTGAGTTCAATCTAACATTTCTTGCATGATTTTAGTTATCGTGAACGCGCTTATAATGTAATAATAATAATAATTGTTTTCATACAATTATCGAGTCAAGGAAATTATGACAAATTAGAAAAATTGGACGTAACTAATGAATCAGAAAACGTTAGAGATTCTGTATAAAGTGTCTTATATTTTTTATAGAAATAGAGAATTGTTTATTTTTGCCGAAATGACAGGAAATAAACGATTCTCGATTTGATAATATTTGTGATTATTTTAATATTGTACTTACAATCAACAGTCCTGTGTTTAGATAGAAATATTGTAAATTGAATCTCCAATTTTTATTTATGATACCACTGTGACATTACCTCCATATTACATTTACGAACGTTTAAGTAGTTGAAAGGAAAACAATTTACATGATTTAATGCATCTACATGATTCATACGTCAAATTATTTCATGACCCGAAAATCCCATTTATTTTTTATTAGAAGAATTAAGGATCTGCTCACATTATTGTTATTTTTGATAGTAGTTTGTTGATTTCTTTGCGATTGGCCGTAATTATTAACGATTTGCTGTTGTGATTAGTGCAAAAATAAGATAAGTTCCCCGACGTCTTATTTTTCCTCGTTAATTGTCCTTTTCTTTTCTCGACTGTTACAAATTGAATTACTAATTGCACCTTAGCCAGAGTGCTTAGGAATTAATGTTCGCCGCCGTATTCGCCATTTTCGTGNCGGCCTCGCTTTGTACCATCATGGATTAGCCGTGGATAGCATCGACGTAAATTCTTATGATAATCGCCGCCGTTACCTTGACTAGATTCTCGCCTAGCTTTCTCTCTTTTCTCTCCTCTCTCTTTCTCTCTTCTCTCTTGCGATCTAATAATGCAGAAAAAAATGTGGTTAGTGGGCGTACAATTTATTTCTGGTTTGCTGTTTTTTTTTTTATTTTATAGCGTGCTATTACACGCCATGTATAGGTGCAATACCAAAGTATACTCTTCGCGCGTATTTTTCACGCCCCGATGCCTTGATCGTTTCTGCGCGCCAATCCACGTTTCTACTATAATTGTTTATTATTATTCCTGCATAAAACGAATCCTGGCGAGTCGCGCGAGAAGCAATTCAACGTGCCGTAGGACTTCACGATATATTTCTGTATATGTAACAGTTTTGTTAGCTTTCCTTTTTGTACGACGTTGCTTTATCGGACCTCTTCAATACTTTTTTTCCTCATCTGAATTATAGAGGGATTTTTATAACTTCGCAAAATATGATATAACGCGATACTTAATATTTGACACGAAATCTCGTGTTCCTTTTACTCCGTATTTTCACTTGTAATTCTGCATGTTATCGGTTTGGCTTTGCACAACAATGCGATGTATAAACGACTTACGATAGTATTCTTAGCTTTTTTGTATACCCGTTTGTCCAACTTAGACAATAACGATGGCCAGATGATCCACGCGATCTCTGCTCCCCGAACAACACGTGATTTTCGT
Source organism: Tetramorium alpestre (assembly GCA_021460005.1). Taxonomy (NCBI): domain Eukaryota; kingdom Metazoa; phylum Arthropoda; class Insecta; order Hymenoptera; family Formicidae; genus Tetramorium; species Tetramorium alpestre. The sequence goes on from JAJVSH010000051.1 coordinate 366,864, forward strand.
TTTCCTTCTTTCCTTGGACGCACAGCGAAAAGTACTAAACGCGAACCGATTCATCTCCTTTGCCGTATAATGCTGCATTATTTGTGCAACGTAACCGAGCTTTCCGGCCGGAAATTTTTATACTTTGCCGAGTGATATTGAATTCATCGCGTAGCATGAAGCTCCGCATGAAGCGTTTGTATGCGAGGAGCGTGCCGATGGAAAATCGAGCGGATGAACATCGCTAATTAGTTGCTTTTCAGAGAAACCGCAAAGCTTTCACTGAAAGTTGCTCTCGAAGTCGCGAGCGGCGTTACATTGTGGAAGCGAAAGCTCAAGTTTCCACAAATGAATTCATAGAACTCGGCGAAGATAACGGCATATCGTTACGACCCTTATATAACGTTACGACGTTCCACGAACTCGATCATCTCGAGAGAATTATATTCAAATAAGAAGCACAAACGAGACAACCATTATGGAGTTTCCCGGAATTACGGGGAGCTTTACCCGGGGGAAATGGACGTAATACATTTAATCTCCATTTGACATGTATAATTCGACGATCGTTATCGCGTGAACGATTTTTCGCACGGTGGAAAATCGACGATGTATTATTCCCTTAATGGTCCATTGACGCTTCGCAGAGAGCTTACGGCGGGATTTCGCGCGCTGGGTCGTTGATTTTTTCCAATATTATCCGCAAACGCGGAAGCGCATCCGCGACACATCAACGATATTTCCGTGGCATTTCACATAACCCGGCGACTAAATGCTAATGAACACAACGAGCCGCGGGTCAGGCCGGTCGGTCGGTCGGCGAAGTTCCGAACTGATATCACGCTTAATTGAATCTGACGCGTTTCATTGACATCGCGCGGCGGGCGAGCAGCGCGCAGTTTAAATGCACGCGGCTTGCAAAGCGGAGCTTTCGAGCGCCGCGCAAAATGAAGAGTGATGACTCGAAAATCCGCGTGACTATTTACGGCTCGCGCGAACTCGCGCGGAGGCGCGATCGATAGCGCACTCGGATTCCACATGACAAACGTCTCGTCGCTGATTTTTCTCCCTTCTTTTTTTTTCCTCCCGTTTTTCCGGCGCGTAATGTTTCTCGTTCTCTCCTTCCTTCCCTCCTCCTTTCTCGCCGTCCGCCGTTGGCGGGGCACTCCTCGTTTATGGTGACTGATAGCTATATCGTCGTAAATCATATTTCAGCGGTCCTCGGCTTTCGCGATCGCGCGCGGGGGCCAGTCCTCTCGTCCCGCCGCCAAAAAGCCCCGCCCGGTCTCGCTCCTTTTCTCTTGACGTCGTGCCAAGTGCGCGTCACGTCGCGTCGCGACGCGGCCGAATGGCCGACGGACGCCGATGCTTTTGCATCGCGAGACCCTGACGGGAGCTTTTGGTCCGAAACACGATTCGAAAGCCGCTTGCGAAACGGATAGCTCTGAAAGATTGAGGGCAGAGATGGAACTTAGGTCCACATCTCTTAGATTGATCTATATTAGGATACGAAAAACGCGAGAGGATCTCTTCCTGAGAGATTTATTGGCCCTTTACGCGATATGTTCAGGCGATTTTTGCGTTTTAATTGAAATTTCTGCATTTCACGTTTGAAGTGAGAGACTCGCTTTGAAGTTTCCTATATATGTGTGTGTGCAAATCCGTACGTGTAATTGGCATATGATTTGATTATCACGAAGTTACAAATAAACTCATTCTGTTCGACGGAAAAATTATAAAATTAGCATAACTGACGTGGACTGAACTACATCATTGAGTTATATAAAGGCAATTTTTTCCCATCAATTTTTTTCTTTCTATTAGGCGGACAGAATATTTAGCGCGTTTTGAAAAACTCTTTATCGAGTATCTTGAACGATATCGTCCAGCGATGGTTTTCTGATTTAATTAATAATCTGACGGGGACTTCCATTTAATTAATACCCTCGTTAGCGAGAGTTATTAACAGTGCGCAACCGAAACATTTTAATAACCCCGCAATGTTATGTTCAGACTGCTGATGGTGCATTGAAATTTTCATAATCCGCTCATTGAAATATCAAATAAGCATGTAGGCAGATAAAGCATGATGATCAACATATACTCGCCCGCTCGCGTTAGCCTTTTAATACTCACGGTATAGCTCACGCGTCATATATTTCTGCATTAGGCTTGCATCTACTTCTTTTCCATGTAGCCTCGTATGCGACTACTTAAGTGATTATGACGTGTTTCTGTTGCAAAGTGGGAAATATCATGTGCAGCTCAATATACTTTAAATAAAATCGCGTTTTTCTTTTGATTTTCACGATATAACTCACGAGTATATTTCTGCATTAGCTTCGCACATTTATATTCCTTTCCATATAACTTCGATTGAGTGATTATGTCGCGTTTTTGTTACGATTGAATGCGAAGTGAAAATATCGCGTAGATCAATACACTTTAAATTAAATCATGTTATCCTTTTTGATAATGCACGTTATCACTCACGTGTCATATATTTCTGCATTAAGTTTGCATCTTTTTTTTTCATATAACTGCGTGTTTGATTGCTTGAGCGACCATGATGCGTCTTTGTTACGCGACTAAACGTGAAATAGAGATGCCACGTGAATCAAAATGCATTAAATTAAATCGCGTTATCTTTTTAATATTCGCGCTCACGCGTCATATACTTCTAACATTGAGTTTGCATCTATTTCTTCTTTTCATATAACTGCGTGTTTGATTACTTAATGAGTACTTAAAACGCGAGATGCGTTTTTTTTTACGATTAAACGCGAAGCAAAAATACCGCGGGGATTGAAGTTCGTTAAATTAAATCGCTTTATACTTCTGGAATCGCTCATTTATTTCTACATAAAGTTTTCATCTATTTTCTATAACTGCGCGTTTGATTACTTAAGTGAGCATGACGCGTTTTTCTTGCGATTCGACACAAAGTAGAAATGCCACGTGGATTAAAACGTTGAAGGTCGATCGAAGAAAGACTTGCGGATAAATCTCAAGAGATTACGTTAATTATTCATATAATATCGCGTCTGGAGTTAAATTTCGTTACCGATTCATGAAAAACGTAAAGTTTTATCCCGCAATCGTTTTTATCTTTGTGTCTGCTAAAATGTATCAATTCCTATTCAGTTTAATGTTAACAGTTGATGCAGCGGCAGCTTGTATGCTCCATGCATAATGTCACATCATTTATAGTCGTTACCTCGTTCTGTCTCGCGATTTTTCTCGTTCCCCAGCTGGTTCGCGATATGACTTCATACCTGTCATACCTTTCACATCGAAATATCATTTAAGTTACTCAAATAAAGCCGGGAAAGACTATATTGTCCGTCAAAATATACGAAAAAAGCATAATGCAGGATCTCATATCGGTTTTGACTTTTATACATATAGGTAATTCGGAATTTTTATTTCTTCAAATTTTTTTTTTTCCAAAAGAGTTATTTGCGAAGAGATCGTCTCTAAAATATTTTCCCCCCGGATACTCTCGCGATTGAAATTTTTTGTTAGACTCTCCGCGATGATTCTTGCGCGATAAAATTTACGAATATTTATATGATATGTATATTTAGTAGCGTCTGTCGTTTCTATTTTTGTCGCGGTACGATGAGATGGAAGTTAATCGAGAAAATCGATCACTCTTTGATTCGCACCAGTATCCACTGGGTGCTATCGCGTAAAACGCAATGAAGGGTTAAACGTAGGCAGACATACTGGCTTTAACGTGACACGCTCTCGCGTTACCGACAATATGTGAACATCCCGCCTACGTATACGTATATATCGTTTCGTTAAAACTCCCTTCGTTACCCTCGACAAACTCTTCTCAGCCTTCTGCCGTTGCTCCTCTTATACTAGGAGCAAGATGTCCCTTCGAGATGTCGGGACGAACGGCAGGCAGGGTGAGCGGATATCCGGTATGGCAACAGACGCCTGTCTTGAGTCGGAGTGTCGCGCGGTGAGTGAAAGAGACAGACAGAGAGAAGGAGAGAGAGAGAGAGAGATACGAGTGATCGTTCGTTAGTGTTGCTGCTCGAACGGGTAATACGAGGTATGGTCGCCACCTGGTATTTTCGTTCGGGCACGAACGAGCCTTCGAAATCTACTTCTTCCACGGGAAGTCCAAGTTTCTTTGCTCCTCCGGAAGGAGAGCTTTGGAGCAAACACCGCGCCTAGATCCAACCGCGGGTGCAAGCCTTTTTCAGTGAAGTCTTCGAGCCGAAATTTGAGCGCCTGATTCGATACGACTTCATTAAACGAGATTTTTCACTCACGACACATACTGAAAAGTATAAACTAATCGTGTTTGTTTAGTTGCCCTCGATCGTAACGTCAATTCCAAAGTAGACAAAACGTTTTAGCATGTCACCATCTTTAAAAAAAAAATATGACCCGAATCCGCGTGTTTTGAGTCTTTGCGAATAATTTTCTTTTATGCATTGTAATATATTATGATTTTGCTCGATGTTTTCAGCGAGAATTATCGGTCGCAGATTTTATCGATTCTACGATATAATGTAATNAGAGAGAGAGAGAGAGATACGAGTGATCGTTCGTTAGTGTTGCTGCTCGAACGGGTAATACGAGGTATGGTCGCCACCTGGTATTTTCGTTCGGGCACGAACGAGCCTTCGAAATCTACTTCTTCCACGGGAAGTCCAAGTTTCTTTGCTCCTCCGGAAGGAGAGCTTTGGAGCAAACACCGCGCCTAGATCCAACCGCGGGTGCAAGCCTTTTTCAGTGAAGTCTTCGAGCCGAAATTTGAGCGCCTGATTCGATACGACTTCATTAAACGAGATTTTTCACTCACGACACATACTGAAAAGTATAAACTAATCGTGTTTGTTTAGTTGCCCTCGATCGTAACGTCAATTCCAAAGTAGACAAAACGTTTTAGCATGTCACCATCTTTAAAAAAAAAATATGACCCGAATCCGCGTGTTTTGAGTCTTTGCGAATAATTTTCTTTTATGCATTGTAATATATTATGATTTTGCTCGATGTTTTCAGCGAGAATTATCGGTCGCAGATTTTATCGATTCTACGATATAATGTAATATAATATCACGATATATCACACGCCACATCTGTTCTTCTTTTTCTTTCTCCCGGATTTAATAATTATTGTTAGCCCCGTACATTTCGCTCGGCTTATAATCCCTTTTTCTCAAAATATCTCTTCTTGGAAATATTCCCTGGTTGGCGATGACCCCGTTTTGTGCTGTTTAAAAATTACACTTTATTGAATTATCCGCGAGATCCATTTTCCATCTAAGCTACACCTGAGAGAGTTGGGAAATATATTAGGAACCCGCGATATATTCGAGTAAGTCAGTGTTTCAAATTTCGAGATTGAAACCACTGAATATATATTTCCGTGATCCCAATTTTCACGCGTGATATACATAGAAAAATGTACCCCGCACGTGCCAATTGTGACTTCCACTGTCACTCATTAAGCGCAGTAATCATTTCCATTGTATTTATAACATGGAAATTTGCGTTCTATCCCGAATTATTTCAATCGATTTCGATCCATAATTCTCTCACAATTCTCTGAACATATATATGTGAAAATACTGCGATAACAATGACGATTCGCAACTCGATTTTCTTCTTAAAGCGTACTCCATAATTGGTTATCAGAGAATTGACTTTATAGGATTAATTTTAGTCTTAGATCTGGGACATATTCAATTGGTATCGGAGTGTCTAGGAGATGGCGACGATCGTGATATTAACCCTTTTTTTATATATTTTCTTAATTGAATTTACTTGTTTCTAAGTTCTAAGTACTTGATGCTATCTCTCGCTAATCATAAATCTGTTGCTTTTTTCATTTGAAGATAACTTTCGTAGAAACGTTAATTGGCAAGAAATCTATCTGACAAATAACGCAAAAGTTCTCATCTGTGGATAGATAGAAGGATCTTTCCGATGACAAGCGATTATATAAAATTGAAATTATATATAAGTGTGATTTATATTATTCCGCGGCTTTTTGAAGAGTTATATTATTAGAATTAATAATGAAAATGAGATTGAAGATTTTCATTTAAAATGGTATATTTGCAAAGTGCATAAATAGAAATCTGAAATTTTATTTTAGATTCTAGACTTGTCAATATTCCACAAAGTGGGATGTATAATTAATTGTAAGTAAAAAATTACAGTAAAGTTTAATAAAGCTTTGATGGGAAAGTTCAAAAAATCTAAAAGTATGAGATTTATATCTGTTCAGATAATTAATTTTTATAGAATAAATTTATTGGACGAATATAATTTCGTGACTCTGAGATTAATCGTAATTTTCCATTCTTTTAAATTATGTTACGTGGAAGTTATTGGCAAGAGAGTCCATTATTATAGAGTCGTAACAAAATTAATTATTACATCTCGGCGGTAACAAACACTTGAGACGTATTTAAATATTAGGAATCTGTCAGGTATCTGTCCGACGAAATATCTACGTGACGAATTATATGCGCTAATTGATAACGTCAAACGGACTACCGGCAGGTACACGTCGATCGATTGCGAAGTGATTTGCGATCATGAGATATAAAGGATAATTGTTTTGCAGCTTTGAATTTTAAAAACCTACGTTGTCCAACGTCTATTTTCGTTTCGCGAACTGTCTCGCTCCCCATCATTTTCGATGCGCTGCTATTTTCGATTCGGCGCTCGATCGACCAGGTCACACGGTTAAGCGCGGTTCATCCGATAATGAAGATGGACTTTCCTAGATTTTCCTGAAGAATTTAATATCATTGCTACCGTTGGTTGCCGCTGCCGTGCGAGTTTGACGACGAGAGGAGGAGAGAGAGAAAGAGACAGAGAGACGAAGAGATGGATATATATACACACACACACACACATATTATGTATATATGTATATGTACACATACATATATATATGTATATGTATATATATATATGTGTAGAAGGGACTCGTGNTACAGGGAGGTGAAGGAGGGAAATAGCGAGAGAGGGATGAGACTATAACATATCGCCCCGATATTGTTATCGATCCCGCCGGTCGGAAGGTATTTGTTACGTTCATTGTTTTTCCTTCGCACCGTCGAGCAAAAGGAGATCACGAGGGCCCAGCGTCCCTTTTACAGTGCTAAAAGGTATCCGCGCCCATCATCTCTACCTGTTTTCTACGCTTTCTCTTTTCTCATCCCTCGTCCCTTTTTTCTTCCTCCTTTCCCTTTTTCTGGGTGTTCTCTTTCTGCGTCCCCCGGGAATTTCCTCCTCGTCCACATTCCCGGCCTTTTTTTTTTTTTTATTTGCGTGACGATTTCAACGCCGAAAAAAAGGCTCGCGTTACATTCGAAACAAGAGAGAGAGAACGAAAGTAGAGGCGTTTGTTAGCAACAAGTATCCTGCGGCTCTAACGTTGGACGAGCAAAAATTCACAAAAATTAGAAAGCGTAAATGATAAATAAACATCTTATAAGAAATTTGTTTTAGCGATTCTCTCTCTCTCTCTCTCTCTTTCTCTGCTAAATAGTTAATATTATTACGAACACAGAGGAGCGCGTCTCTTTCCTTTTTATGTTGCACAAATAAGACGCCGCTCGCAAATAGAAATGGGTCATATTTAATGTATCAAATGCATGGTAAATTCAGCTCGCGGATAAATCTTTTTGTGCAAGGTTCGCGGTTTATTTTCGTAATTTATACTTTTACCGTGCGACTCTCTCGATGCGCATCGAGAACGGTCGCGGCGGCATTAAATCGCGATTTCGATCGTGGGGAATGATTTTAAGCACGATTTGTTTCACGGTTTACGAATTTTTAAGTAACGTTTCGCTAAAGTGAAGTAGACAGGTGACGACGCTCTATTTTTATCTGCCACGACGTTTTCCATCGCGACCTCGGTACAATGGATACATCAGGATAGTAATATTATGCTAAAATAATATAACGCTGATTTCGCAAGAGTTGCCGATCGCGATCTATATCAGTCGACTGCGGAGAGCTGCAGAAGCAGGCAGAAGCGACGTTACTTTTCACGTGGCTCCTCATAACCGAGTTACTCGTCTATTATCCGCCGTTAATTTGTCATTTCCAGCTGAATGGAGCTGATAGGTATATTTTCTTCTCCACGAAAGTGTCACCGTGAGGAACGTGCAGCAGTCGATCCGTCCGGCGCTCCGCGCCGCGCCGCGTCGCATCGGTTCGCTCCATCTCGCACGACGGCCATGCATAGCTTATGCCGCTTAATTAAATATCCCTGTTCGCCCGAGCGCCGCTTGTCTGACATTCTTTTTCGATATTTTATGTAGCGCATTGTACATATTCTCGGCAATGTTTGGAGCGATGCTGTGAATTTTCGTGCTAGCAAAACCTTTATGTAATTTCCAATTTCAGATGTAATAATTGTCGCGCATCAAAAATGTACATGTATCAACTTTTAAGAGAGACTGATGTTTTGCATATAATTATTCAGATGTAATTATCATTCGTATAATTAGGTATCCGAAAACACGGATTACTCGCAGCAATTCGCAGCCACCAAGATTTCTGCATCAACATTTGGGAGAAAAAGAAAGATGGATATAAACAGAAATTAATATAGACGGAGAAACGGATTATCCTCGAGCAATTTCTCCGCCGTATTTCAGTCTCGATTAAATAATTTGAGGATAATAGATATTGTGTGAATTAAGACACGATTATATGGAAGTACTTACTTTAAAAACAATTTAGTTAAGTAATCAAATTCGACGATTTAATTTTCGGTAAAATTTTAAGAATATCTGTCCGGCGGTTGCGCGCGGTTCTGTCGAGAAAAATCCTACGAGCCAAGTACCACCGAGCGAGCCTGTCCTTGTGTTGAATCCGCCGACCTCGTTGTCCCACTACGCAACGACGTTAACGTATCCAAAGTGCATCTCCGAATGCGAACGATCATCCTCGACCGCGGACCAGTTTTAGGCTTATTAATTACTTATACGTCTTCCGTTTCTCGTGTCTTCTCGCGCTCGCTCGGCGCGAGATCGATAGGCCAGGACATATTGAGCACTCGCCTGTACTCTCTCAGTTTCTCTCTCTCTCTCTTTCTCTCTTTCTCGACGGGTTAGGTTGTCCAACCTCTGTAGGGGTACAGCTACATTGCAGCTCATGCATAATACATTACGATCCGACCTGGAGTAGATTTATATTTACCTCCGGACCGGCGATAATTCGTTAAATATCGACAGGCACCGCGCGGCTCCCGCGAGCTTTTTACGTCGACGAATATCCGACACGAATATTCCGCTCGCCTCGTAGATCTCCGTCTTATTGTACGATCCAGGCCAGTGCAACAGTTGTGCACGAGTTGTCGGGGCCTAAAATGTCCTAGGCCTCGAACGGATGCCTCTCGATCGGCTCGAATAATTCTCGCAGCACGGCCGCGTGTCATGAGCTTTTGAAATCTTATAAATAATCCTTTTTGTCTGAAGAAACCCGGTATCGTTAGCTAAACGTACGATAACGTTACTTTTATACGAGTGAGTTTGCGTTCGTTGACAAAGGATAACTTGTGTTATTTTATTGATATTCCGGACTTTCACGAGGCCGAACTGATAGTTACGGAAAGACCCGTTCTATTATATTGATATTATATTATATTATACAATCGACTATGTACTATTCCAGGATATTTTAGTCTGTATTCTACTTTATATATGTATTTTTGTATTTTACTATATTGATCTCATCCTGATTTTATTCCGCGAGAAGAAATGGATTCGCGCGACTCCGGCCTGTCCGGTCGAGCGCTGAATGCTGAAATTTTTAATGACACGCCGTAAAATCTGGCTGCGGAAACGTACGCGTGGCTATTTTTCGCGGCGAATTGATATATATTTGTCAGGACAGATTTCAAATGTCTTGCTATCGGGCTCGACGGATGGACCACAACACGGAGTGTCGGCGGCTCCGACACTGACGTGTTACCGCGACGTTCGATATCGCCTTAGCAAATCGACGTCAATTTCGGATGCATCCGGTGGAAATCGGGACATCGATTTTGAATGTCGACCGCGCGGTTTCGCAAAACTGTCAATGAGAGCGATTCTAGATCACCTTGCTCTTTTCTCCTTTTCCATCGGACCGACAAATGATCTCCGCTTCCTCGCCGCGCCGTGCAGATAATTCATTCCGCTCTTTTAGGATAGTTTTTCCGTCAACTGTGATGCTGAAAATCACAGATGACGTTCGCTCGTCTTTTAGACTTAATTTTAGTTTCCGTATTCCATAGATTATTATTTATTGCAATTGTTATATCTTTTACAAAAAATATCTTTTACTGCATTTTTTATTTACTGCAATAATGATAATTGTCATTTTTCAGTTGTTTGCAAAATAATGGTGAGGATTCAATTCAATACACTGAATGAAAAGCTGATACACAGCTAAATACTTTTGTACCTCTAACAATCAATTATTGTATCAAAATCGCATTTAAAAGTAATATAACGAAACTTTTGATTCAAAACATTCGAATTTATTTTCTGAAAAACTTTGTTGTCCGAGTTGTGTCATTATTGCAGCAAATGTGCAATACATCGATGGCATTGACATGTCGCAACTTTGTGATATACTCTCGCCAGTTTAACTTAATCCTGCGAACTGGAATTTCGTTCAAGTAAACAATTTATTTTTCGCTCATCCGCTTTCACGGGTATCGCCGACGCAATGCGCGTAAATGTAAACGAACTTGAATACAAAGTCGGTACGTTCAGATTCGGACGAATGTCCCTGAAACGAGCCGTGTCCTGGCGCGAATCGGCATCGCGGTCCTGTCGCAGCCTCCCGGAGCGTACGCGCGAATACCGTCGCGGAAACAAAGAAAGCGGGACGGCGCCTCTCCCGCGCGATGTTACGCGGAAATCGAGCGGAAGCGCGGATAACGCCTTAAATAGAATCGTGCACTTGCATACCGCGGTGCATGACTCGGGCAGTCCGCCGCGCGCTCGCGCGTACCGCCAAGTCTATAACACAATTGTTATTTTCGTCGACTCGGAGGCGCGCATACACACTTTGTAATGCGCCGAGCTCCCCGTATAAAACGCAGGTCGATTCTTGAACCGTACCGCCGCGGTATTTCTGGCGGGCGAAATATTAATAAAGTGTAAGGATGCGCTACACGGTTTGCGTAAACACGCGGCCGGCCTTTCGCCGGTCGAATCGCGCGCATCGACTGACGCCAATGCGGGATTCAAGCGGCATTCCCCGCTGCTCGCTTCTTTTTTTTTCCTCTCTCTCTCTCTCTATTCATTTCTCTTTTCCGCGCGCGTCGTCTTCCGCCTATCGGCAAGTTGCACGACGTAACAGCTCGTAATCTCGTTGTTAACTTCGTTTCGTAATCGCGCCTCTTTTTCGCGATACGCCAAGTATTTTTCTTGCCGGCGGTGCGCGGGGTGCTCTCTCGCACTTTGCCTCGGCGCCGAGCGAGGAAAATGGTTGCGCCGCGCGAGAGGACTTAATCATCCTTCAACACGTGCGCGACGCAAGATTGCAAATTACGTTCGAAAACTGTGGAAGAGTCGCGGATTATTTATTGCGCATCGATTTGATTTTCCCGACGACAGTTCCCCGCGCGATCGGAGATTCGAGAGATCGGTATTGCAATTTCTCCAAATCGTTGTAAATTGCATTTATGCCTTTCACCATCTCCAAGCTTCATTAAGAATCATCGTGATTAAGCAGGAAGTTAAATTGCTGGAACTACAAATATTTTATACAGTATCTATCTAACTACATTAGTTTTACATTCATTTATCGTATCTAACATCGACAAGAATTTTTGCATTAGAAATATGGAGACAGACGTTTCCTTTATTTACTTGTTTTTCAATTTATTATGTTTGTGCTGTGATTGAAAATTTGCGCATGATTTGACAGAAAAATTAGACCGAATACATTGATATTAACACACACTAAGAGAAAAATATAGTTAGTTTTGGCCTCAACCATAATTTTATAATACGTCTAACAATACTATATGCATCATTAATGTCAATCATAATTATCGTTAGAAATATTGTAAAATTGTGGTTGAGACCAAAAGTAACTCCAAATACATAAATATTAACGTATTTTCCTTCATAATTTTTTTTATTAATGCGTATTATGTAATATAAGCAAATAAGTTCGGTCGATTGACGAAGCTCCGGTCAAGCCGAGATTATCGACATAATCGATGGAAAAAAACGGGGGGCGTTGAAAAGAGGAGAAAAACGAAACGCGCGCGCGGTTTTCGGAGTGATTGGGAATTCGCCGGTGCCTCTCGCTCGCGAGAAACGGATCGGCGGCGTCGCGCACGCGTCGCGCTGCACCGCCGGCCAAGCCGCGACGGCGCGGCGAGTGCGAGGGGGAAGTCCGCGCCGCTCCAGCGGACGAGCCGGCGACGAGCGGCGCGAGATGGCGCGCGCGCGCGCGCCGCGCGATTGGCCGACCGCCGGCTGACGTCCGCGGTGTTATCGACCAATGAGCGAGCGCGCCGCGGCGACGTATCTCGACACGCCGTGGCGAACTTCGGAGACGAGGTGGACCGACTGGTACACGATTACCAGCCGTGGCGACTTGTTTCCCCCTCTCGCTCGCACGCTCGCTCGTTTTCCTTCTCTCTCTCTCTCCGCTCCCTCCGACTCTTCCTCCTACTCCCCCGCGCGCGCTCACCACCTCCGTCCGTCTCGCTCGCTCACACGCACGCACGCACACACTCTCTCGCTCGGTACTCAGCGGCGACTTCCTCAAATCTTTATTTCAGGCTCGACCGCGAACTCGGGGCGAACTGGTCGAAGCGCGCGCGACCGCCCCGGTTTTTTAACCGTCCTCACGGCAAGCTCACCGCAAGCGGCCGCTGCCGCCGTCGTCGTCGTCGTCGTCGTCGTGCTTCGTCGTACATACGCGCGACTGTGTGCGCCAGGGCAGCACCCGTCGGAGTCGCGGTGAGACGACGCGTGTCTAAATTTGAATACGCTCTGGCAGCGTAGAGGAGAGAAGCAGTGCCGTCCGCGCGTGTTACGCCGCCGGAGTCCTTCGCCCGCCGTCTTCGCCGTTCGCCGTCGCCATCGCCATCGTGCGCGCTTGTCACGCGTGAAAAGTATATTTTAAGAAGGACGCTCGCCCGCGTCTCTCCACACGCCTCTGTGCATCTAGTCAACGCATCTAGTCCCCGCGATCACGTCCGCGGGATAAAAGCTAACCTATCTCGGGCCGCGCGCGCGCGAGACACGAACGGAGCCACGCGTGCACGCACCGCGACCTAAGAATAATCCACGACACACGGTTCCCTATAAATATAAATCGTGCGCCCTTTTTGCGAGTGATTCACGGCGAAGGTGAAGGAAGCGAAGAAAGAGAGAGAGAGAGAGAGAGAACGAACGTGCGAAGAAGAAAAAGAGGGATTCGATTCGAAATTGGCGAACGTACTCTGTTAGATTTTTCTCATCGACGACGGCGAGCGAGACCGAATCGTCACCGACGGCAACCGCGTGAAGGCAGAGCGTCACGCGCGCGAGAGGAGGAGAGTGTGCCAAAGAAGGAGAGAAAAGGAGCACCGATCAAGAAAGAAAGAAAAGAGAGAGAGAGAGACAACAGCAGAAAGAGAAGAAAAGGGTCGTGAGTGGTGCCCCGTCGGTTCGCGTTGACTTCTCCGCTCGTTCGGCCCCGAGACGGTATCGGCCGGCGACGACGCGAATTAGTGCGCGAGAGGATCCCAGCATCCGGCGCGTGAGACGCAGGGAAGGAGGAGGAGGAGGGCGGCAGCGGCAAGTTTTGTTTTGATCGGCGAACGATCGCGCCGTCCCACGATCTTCTCTCGCCTCTCCTGGCCCGTCGCACTCCGCCGCGCCGAGGGCGGCCGCGGGGGTGCTGTATCGCGGTGTGGGGAGATATCGATCGCGCGCGCGGGACCATTGACGTCGTTCTGGAGAACGGCCGAACGTCGTGAGCGAGAGGGAGAGAGAGAAGGAAGAGGGACACGACGAGACGCGACGACGACGACGACGGTACCGTCGTTGTCGGCGATCCGACTGGATCCGACGGTCGCCGCTCGCTAGCTAGTCGCCGGTGCGCGCCGTCATCCTCGTCATCGACACGCCACGACACACGTACGCACGCAGATACGCACGCGGCGCGTCCTCGAGCGAGATCGCGATCGCGCGGCTCGGCGCGGTGCGGTGCGGCGCGCCGCGTCGCGACGCCGATCCCGAGGATCGCTCGCTCGCCTCTCGGCCTCGCTCTCGTTGACGCTCTCGCGGGGGAGATCGATCGATACGCCGCGGCTCAGCAGGGACTCGGCCGACCGACCTGACTCCCGCCGTCGACATGCCCCGCTGATGATCCAGTAGACTGCGAGATCCGGTGAGTTTACCAAACGCAGTAGCGGCGACGAGGAAAAAAATCGGGTGAGAGAAAGAGAGAGAAGAGCGCGGGTGGGAGGATAGGTAGAGACGCTCTTTCGGTCACGCTGAATCTCCGTCGAGAGGCCTCTCTCTCTCCCCCCCCCCACTGTCGATGTTTGTCAGGTATGCGTGTGCGTCTTCTTCTTGGACCTCGTCCAGGTCGGTATCTCGAGCGCGCCGCGTTCGCCGTCTCACCTCGACACTTGGTCGGGGGACCAGCCTCTCCTTGGGACGATAATCTCTCCGTGTTCTCCCACACGTCGTGATCTTTGATCCGGCCGCGCGCGCAATCTCCGCCTTATCCGAAAACGCGGTATTATAATTCAAGATACATGTGGATTATTCGAACTGGGCGACATTCCGTTATCCTCTTCCCCTCCCCCCCCTCTGCGCGGGAAAACTCGGGTTGTCAAAATTGCAGCCGGTTTAACGTCCGACCGTGATTAGGAACGGTAATTTGACGACGCTGAATAGTAATCGCGAATAATGCGGTAACGGCGATCGCGTCTTGCCTTTAATTCGATCACCACTGTGTGCTTTAGTATTCAGCTACTAATTCGATATCTGCAGCTGTCTTATTCAAGGCGTCGTAATTTCATAATCATTCCGAATTAGGTCTGTCACGGTCTGACGTTCTCCGGTCAGAATTATCAGAGTAACGGGAATGTATAATTCCCCCCTGGATTATGCTCGATATTGTTTTATTGATAATCTATAATGTCGACTCGCGCGGTCGACGATTACGGTAGAAAAGAATTGAACTTTTTATTTTAAAGATGGAACAATCGTTTTCTACAAATGCACGCTCGATACGGTTAATCATTCCTCAAGCTGGTATTAATGCTGTGCTGATAAGACAATCAGTGGAACGTGTGTGCAGTATTACATTGTTTACGTTGACATGTAGTAGTAATATCTTTATCTAATTTATAGCCGGCTCTAAACGAGAAGATTACATAATTTAAATATTACATAATTTATAGCTGGGATATGGAAACCGACGGTAGGCGAAATGCAAAATGAAAGTAAATTCAAGACGAGAGATTCCTCTCTGTGAATCTGATTGTTGTTTCACGTAGATTCCATTTGGAAAGTCTGCATTTCATCGAGAGTAAAACGAAGAACGCTCTTTGCGTTCAGAATTATCGGCGTTGCATTCTTTCTCCCCTTCCTCCCTTCCGCGATCATATAATTTGTTTAAAATCCTAAATTGTAGTCACATTAAATAATGGCGAAATCTCTTAGGCTCCTATTAAATTTCTGATAATAAAGAATTTGATTATGATCATTATTTAATGATACGTGCCATCGTATTCATCATACATGTATTTAATACGCGCATAAATTTTTATAAATATTTTTAAAGTCTTTACAAGAATTACAAGGTAAATCGCGATGCATCTGAATCTTATTTATAAACAAACGCATGAGGGAAAATAAAGGAAAACGTATATTACACACATTAAACCGGAATAATTAATGACGTAACATGCACGAGGCTGTTCAGGATTGCAAGCCGTCGATTAGGGGTTACTAATTCTTTTTTTTTTTCTATCGCTATATCGACTTTGTTAGGTTGACCGAGAAAATAATGGGGACCCAGCTCGGTTCTCTCGCTCCGATTAAAGACGCCCTCCCTTCGCAGAACATGAGAGAGAAAAGAGTGCGCTTGGTATCCACCGTGTAATCCGAGGATCACGCCTCTGTGATAAATTATATCTCTCCTGCCCACAAGATACTTAATCAGATCCTTAAAACAACATTCGATCATCTAGAACGCGCGGGCGTCGTGACAATTTTATTTGGGACGAAGAGAAAAACACAGAATTCAGGAATTCAATGTTTCATGGTAGACTAATTTTTGTTTAATCTCATAAAAAAAAAATATGATAGATATATCGTTGTAAAACAATCGATCAAGGTTTAATCTGTAACAAGAGATAAACATAATTTCGAAACGTCAACACTCTCAATTTCGACTCGAATTATCTCGTCGTAGCTCTCGTAATATTTCTTTATTACTTTATATTTATCGCTGCCATACACGCGACATTTATTCCCGCTGTATCTTTTGCGTGAAATATTTCCGAATGCGTCTGCCATTGTCAGGTACGCTTAACTTTTATTACGCGTCGCGTTATTTTACTCGGAATACCATAAATCATCGATGGTCGTTTTGATCGGTTCGCTATCTAGCGCGCGAGCATCGGTGCGGAATCTGCGCAAGTTTGCACGCATAAGCGATCCGACAAAGCGACATCCTAACGAGCCGGCATAGTTGTTAGTCGAGCGAAGATTCCATCGAGTAACACGTACACACGCACACGAACGTAGGTCTGAAATTATCAGCCACAAGGATAAGATATAAAGAATAAGGCATAGATAGATAGATAGATAAAGTTTATTACGTATCCTTCAAACAGTTACGGGAAACGGGAAAAAATGCGGTAAACAGACGTTTTTTTTTTGCACTTTACTTTAGTTCTTTATCATTAGGATGATTGTAGCAATTTTTCAGTAATAGATAATGCATTATTGAACGCGATAATTTAAATCTAAATCAGTTAATTTTTATTCAAGCGTTATATCGAGTATTTTTTTTTAAAGATAATATCAAAGTAATAAGAAGCGACGCGCGTAGTATTTTCTTCGAGTAATTTCCGTTAATACACGCGATTCTCGCGCGTTCGCCATTACCTCGTTCCTCGTATTTCTTTCCCGCGTCTCACTTTTGTGCCGCGCGATCCCGCGCATCTCGCGCGATAATCCTTTGAATTTGATATTGACTCGGCTCTCGGTCGTCGGACACAATCGCTCGCCGCGATAAGGCACGAGTTTTATCAGCTGGACCGTATACGCGCTCTCAGCGTATGTGACGTATGTGTGTGCATATCTCGCAGTGAGATAGCGACGCTTCTGCGATCGGCGGAGCCCGTTATCGCGCCGATTATTAATCGACGCGATGTAACGAGATGCAAATGAGCCTCACGTGTCGGCGTGAGCCGCGACCGACTCACCAATGAAAACGGACGTGCGATGATTAAGTAGTCGGGCCGGCTTCTTCGGCCGATCGGAACCAGCTCCGTGTCCGATAAGAATATTTCATAATTTTCAGCTATTCTTTTTTTTTTCTTTCTCTTTCGACTCCGGGGTGAAGGTCGAATTGCATAACGATTCGCGGAGACATTTAAAGCAGTAACGCATTAGATAACGTGAGAGAGGAATCGTTTACGCACACGTGTGTTTATTACGATAAATCTTGCGTTCGCCAATTTCTCCTCAATCAATCCCCGATCGCTGAAGTTTTCGGAGATGGCTTCAGCGTGTCTCCCGAGCATCTGCCGCGACGTAATATTTTCATAGCGTTTCAATATGCCATTATTGACGATACTGTAATATGCACCGATAATGGACCGTATTACATCCGAATTGTTCCAAACGTTATCGTTAACCGAAGAATTAGTCTGTGATAGTGTTTGAACAGCTGTTAGCATCCTAACACTTAAACGTCATCCCGCACAAGCGAAACTCTAATTCTCCCCAACTGTTCGCGATTTCTCGCGCGCGAATTCCTGTCCCCGGCGGTCACACACAACGAAATTATCCCGGCGGTGTTTATTTCCGATGTTACCTTATTGTGTCTCGTCGTAATATTACGCTCACCCGTTTCTGATATATCGAGTATTTCACTGTGTCTCTCCGGAGATGTATAGGCCGGTGCAGGCTGGCTGGTCGCTGACCCTCACTCCGGCTGTACGCTCTTGTATAATAAACCGAATTCGATCGCGCGAGAGACACGTCGAGCTTTTCCTAGATCTCTCCGTACAATGCCAGTAAAGATAGCGAAGGGGGATATATAGCGAGTGCGTGCGCGCGCGAGCGAGCGCTATACCGCTTTTCATTCATTACTCGCGCGCGCGCGAGTAATAATTTATCTCCACCACTATCCCTTTCCCCTCAACCTTCTCCTCTCACGGTGCTGGAAAAGCCGTGAGGCTTACCCGCGCGCGGGGAGCACCACACACGTGCATCGATCGATCACACGCGCGGAACGTCGATTCCGCATCGAGGTGGCAAGACGGTGTGATAGCGCCCGACGCCGAGAAATCATTATCCCGCGAACTCGAGGGGACCAGGGATTTACGCTTCCGTTTTCTCGCGCGCGAACAATGCTGGAATATCCGCCGTGAATTTCGGCGGCGATCCTTCAACTTGATAGATTCGTCTATAAGAATCGTAATCTAATCAAAGACTCATAGTCTAGTTACTGTTATTTATAAAAAAGATAAGGTATATTAATAAGGGAGAGGTCAGATCAAATTCTGTGATTAGGAGATCATAGACTTTCTATGCGAAATGTCGAACTTGAAGAGTGTCTTGAATTTTTTCTCGAGGGGAGGAAAAACAGATATTTTGCGTCGGTTAATCGATAACAAATTTTATATCGAAGCTTAATGGTTGACGTAAATCACGGGTGGCACGTAACAACACTCGATTTGGTTTTATTAATTATGAAGATCACGCAGCTTTCCTGTAGGCATACTTTCAATTAAGGAGGCACGCTATCCCGTGTATATTTCGTATGTAACGCGCTGGAAACTTAATTTAATCTCGGGGATGAGATATTTTACGCACGGACGTTGAGGGATTTTAATCCAGCTTGCAATTAGCACCGATAATTGTGGACGTCCTTACGTTGATCCTTGACGTCAAGAATGCAGAGCAGTAAAATCAGGAGGAGGAAACGCGAAACGTGGAGAAGCGAAATTAATTTTTTCCACATTTCGAGATTTTCCCCCTTTTTTTCTCTCTCTTTCAATAATCGAAGTGCAAATATTAAATGTTAGTTTTAGCATGCGCGTGCTTTATTTATATCATTTAAACGAGAATCAACAAACGTTTCGCCCACTCGATCGTTCGTGTGCGCGCTTTTGAAACGTAAACAACGGATTCGCGACCGATAATTCTCTCCGCGCGCGCGCTATATAACGTCTGGCAGCTAGCGTACACGTAAAAACCCTGGCTTTAACTCGCCAGGTTCTAATTCTAACCCCCCTCGGACTATATTTATTAAAAGCTTTTCCCATTCATCGCGGGCACGCGATGTGTCGTTACGTGAATTAACGCCGGTTGCGGCACGGCGCGGCGCGTCGCGTCGCGCTACACCGTTTTACCCCGTTATTTTCGTCGCGCTTCAATTTACACCGCGTCTCACATCAAGATCGCGTTTCATAATCACTCACGCACGAGACGCGATCTAATCGCGCGGGTTACAATCCGCGACGTCACCCCCCCCGCCCCTCTCTGTTCCCCCGACTTGCGTCCGAGAAGACCGTGACGACGAACGAAACGGCTCTCATCTATTATTTACATGTTTTATTTATCGACGATCTTTATCCATATCCATAACGATAATGCATGTCGAGCTAATAAAAAACTAGAAGTGAAAGAAGTGAGTCGGTACGCGAGCGGAAAATAAACCGAGAAAAGAAGTAATCTGCGATCGGGACAGATTGCTGAAACTCAAAGGAATTAAGGATGCCGCAGCTCGCGATATAATTGAAGATCTCGCATCTACAATCGCAAAGTGCAGGAAATAAATATCAATCCGTTACATGATAATTGTACGTTTTATTTTAAGCGAGTTTTTAACGTCCTTCGATTATATCGCGCAGATGGGAGAGATTAATTTACCTGATTTACATTAATTTTACATATTAACATTATAAGAAGGACGGTAGCGCGACATAATTACACGACGAGTAATTATATATACATCGAGCGTGTATCACGGATTATGTCGAACATAACGACGTGAATACGTACGGGAATAGGTAGAAACGATGACTCGATGCGCCTCTTCGTCATTCGTACTTAGCACAGTTGTACGTTCAGTCTCCTCTCTTACATAACGTATTCGCGGTGTAGTCGCGATCAAGTATGCGCGAAAAGGTACGAATATCGCGAGGCGCTGCTGCTCCTGAGTTCGGCTCGCGGTCTCGTTTCCGATAACGTATGCAAATTTCATTTATATTTGAACAGCTTTTCGGGCCACCGGCGGCCGTAATTGAACCGTTAGAGTTCGAAATTGTCGGCCCCTACACGTGCGAGAGCGAGAATCGATCCGGTGATTTCTCCTCCGCCGAGTTGCTTTTGTCCGCCGTGTTATTTTATCCGCGTCATTCTTGTTATCCATCTCGTACGCGTTTCGCTCGTTTTCACAGAGTGTTTTTTGTTTACGTTTTGCTTATCAAGTCGGAATAAATGACAAATAATTGGTATACTTCATATAATATTTCAACAATCGTAATGTAATATTTTTCAGAGAGATGTTCGTAAAACGAAAGAATGTTAAAAATCACGTTTTGTTGATTTAAATTATGAATATTATTTAGTTACACAGAAGATAATTTGCTTTTTCAATGTTAATCTATATTTTCCTTCGGCCCGCTACTTTATATCTGATAAGTATTTAACGAGTTAAGTTATGCGTATTCTTATATCTTGATGCAGTATATTAGTCACATTTTCTCTCGCTCGTGCACGTATTTACAAATCGTCTCGTGCAGCGTTAATCGCATCTTCGTGCTGATCGATAAAGTCCGATCGATGGGCAGCTGCCCGGCGCCGGTCGCTACGAACGTCGTGGCGATCTCGTGGAAAATGAAAATTCCAGAATGGACGGTAGATTATAACGCGGCCATTCCAACTGCCATTCGCTTCCGTTCGCACGCCTCGATTAATCGCGCTTCTCTATCATCAAGACATTACTGCCTCTCAGGGCTCCGTGTGCATGTGTGCGTATGTGGCTCATCACGTATCTCTCTCTCTCTCTTTCTCTCACCTCCCTTTCTCGCACGGGCTTTACTCGCAGTAGGACAGCGCGCGCAAGGGGGAATAGGGGCCAGGGGGAGAACACCTGTGCAAGGTTGAAGAATACACCACGACCACTCCTTGTTTGTCGCAACCTGTTAACGCGCCGCCTGTTCGCGTATGCCTGGCGCGCAACAACCCCTTCTTCGTCGTTCAACCGACGGGAAAACTTTAGGGCGTGTAATTCCCGGCAACTGGTCGGCCGACCGACCGACCGACCGACCGGCCGGCCGGTCTGCATCGTGATCATCCCGGATTATCGTTCTTCGTCGTTTCTCAAATCCGCTATTGAAGCCGGCCGAGACCGCGCCGCCGAGAAATCGATCCTCTGACGCAGATCGCTCGGCGAACGAACGGTGGTAGTGGTAGCGGTGACGACGATGGCTGTGTAGTGGGGTAGTGCACCCCGTATAATCGGGGATCCCTTCCACGGGAGCCTTTCCCTTCGTCATCACGTATCGCAACGGTTGCGTTGCATGCCGCAAGACACTCCAACGCGTGTACGCGTTTTAGCATCGCGTATGTGAATAGGAAACTGACTTATTCATTAGCCTCATGCGCAGGATACGAGCACCGGCTCCCTTTTATAGTTGCTCGCAAAATAATCTCTATCTTGTTCGTGAAACAAAATTCTGTAATATAAAGTTTTTTTTTTTTTTTTTTCAAGCGAGAGATATAAAATATCTACGAAAGGTTGGAACGGATAAAATGGTGTTTCCTCACTACACTTTTGCGTACAGTATTTCGTGTATGATGGCATAAAAATTTCATATACTACGAAATGTGGGGGAGAGGGGGGAATATCATAAACTTTATTAACATTTGTTCTTTTCGTGTTTAGCTGTTTGCCAGCGAATGTAAACGATGACGGTAATACGGTTTGCAATTCTTCTTGCGAAATGGAACTTGTTCAATTTGAACCTCAAATTTTTTTCTTGGATGAGTCATCGTGGCGCTGATTATAATTTCAAATAATAATCGTCCCTTCAAACGTACAAAAATTGGACTGAAATATTATTACGTTGCTCTTTTNCCCGTCGTTGTTATTCTTCTTCTTCGGGAAAATACCGCTGGTAATGTGGTACCGAAGAGATCGGAGAC
The DNA here is from genome assembly GCA_021460005.1 of Tetramorium alpestre. Classification (NCBI taxonomy): domain Eukaryota; kingdom Metazoa; phylum Arthropoda; class Insecta; order Hymenoptera; family Formicidae; genus Tetramorium; species Tetramorium alpestre. The sequence continues at coordinate 389,240 of JAJVSH010000051.1, forward strand.
TAGGAAAAAAGTATGAGCGAAATAAAAGTACGCCAAGTATACGCAAATAAGCGCGTCGTTATCAGTGGCCATATTACGTACTTGCGTCGTTATTTCCCTGGCCGATCGTTTGCATGGTAATATTACACAGCCAAATTACAGACACGTGTCGCATCGTAGAGCGCCGCGACGTATATCTTTCCAATCTAGCGGCGGCTATCTACTTTTCACCAGCTGAAAAATCCTCTTGCTGTACGTGACCTTCGTCACTCATTCGTATCAATAACGATAAAATTCTTGAGTCACAACATTGCCAATTGGCTTGTTTTATCGGACAGTGCGTTGCACAATGAGATAACAATACGAATCTCTACGTCTATATCGCAGTGAGAATTGTCCTTCTCTCTCCAACTCCCAAGTATCCGTGCAAGTGATGTACTTTAGATATTGTTAGTTTCATAAAAGCCACTTCATTACAAGCAGTCGGTGCACGGATGAACGCGCGCATATTTTAAGCGTATTTTGGATGTAAAAATAATTCACGAACTTGTTTGTGCGTTCGTTGTACGTTTCTTTCTCGACAAGTGGAAATAAACATTCCTGTAATTATAATTAGGGAAAGTATCAACCAATTACTAAGATTAATAGAAGACCAATTAATAAGAGCTTATTTTTCAATAGTTATATTTTGTTTAGATATTTAACATCTATTAGCATTTCTAATTGTCCAGGCTTAAAAACTTTGTTCTTTTTTCGTCTAATCGAAAGTAAAATATGCAGTTGTGACGACTTTACATTATTCTTTCGACGAATTTTTCGAGCTTGTACTTACAGTCGTTATACGTAATTATACACCTATCAATGTTTGTAACAAATTTCGCGTTAATTTGTGCAAATGTGTGTAAAACGGCGCCGTATTTTTTTTTCAAAGCGGGCAGAGGGCGGACAGGCCTCTTTAACTATTGAGGACGAAAAGAGGAGTTTCGGCCGCGTGGAAGGAACGTCATACCTGCCGCATCGATCGTGTATTACGCAATTTAGGACACAGTAGGCACCATGTATTACACATTCAGGACACGGTAATGGCATTGAAGTAATAATCGCCACCCTCGCATCAGCCTCGGGAGACACGCCGCGCTCGCCTGTCGAACTGTTTCTCACGAATGTAGCGTGTCGAAAGGCCGCAGGAAAAGAGAGATACTGTTTTCGCGTCTATCGCGAGCAAACGCGCAATATTTTGACATCGGAAACAACCGGACGATAGCAAGAACGAATTATTATCGCCCGAGTCGGATCGAAATTCAAGATGCGAGTTTTCGCTGATTCGCAGTTTCTCTCAAGTTCGGAGTTCACTGGCAACTCCGGCTCGAGGCCGAATAAGTCCGCCCCACGCTCTCGCGGAAACTTTTTATTCAAACCGAGGGTTCGCGTTTGCCAATGTTTGAAGGATTATTGGATGTAGATCTCGCCCACGAACTTTTCTCTCTCGGGCGAGGGAGGGAGNGGACGGTGATCGTATTTCACCGTTACATTTTCACCGTATTAGCGATGGATCGAAGCAATTAACGCTATCTGCCTCAATACGGCATATGGTTGCGAGAGATAAAGGAATCGCTTTCTATTTCCCAGCTGACGTCATTGCCAATCGCGTATACGCTGTGTGTACGAATACAAAGGTTCTTTTAATTGTTTTTAATTACCTAGGCACCAATGCCCCTCCGAACGTCGTAAGGAAGAAGTACGATCTGCTTCGCGCTCCATATTATACAATTCGCAATTATCTATTCTATCCGCTTCACGATCGCGATACGCCGGACGCTATTGGTATTCATGCACTGTTAGCCGATTATCTTTAATAAGCGATCAACTCTTTTTTTTTTTTTTTTTTTTCCCTTTAACCGATTGACATCTCCATTCTCTTCACAGCTTCTCAACTGCAAAGATCGAAAATTTCGGTCGCCAAGCAATTTATCGCTCGCGTTTATTCTCAGGCTTATTATTTATAAGAGTAAAATGGGATTCTCGAGTTTCTTTTTATCTCATAAAGTTCATCCTAGATATTAGAATGTTTCATGACACGTTGAATAAGTCTCTGTCGAGACTCCGCTGTTCCGTTTGGATTTATTTTGACCCATTTTTATTTTTAAAACGCGATAACACTCCGTATTGATTGTCGCGCTTGTAAATTCTACATTTCATTAAAACCGCATGATGTTGGCGCGACCGTTTTCAAACCGCATTCGCGCTAAATGCATCCCGGGGAATGAAGCGAGCGCGGTAGTGCCGAGGTTCTTGCTTTTTCCGGAAAGAAAAAACCTGCAAAAAATGCGTCGCGAGATGGTAATTCTACGCGCGAAAAGTCGTCGAAGGTGAATGAACGTCGGTGATTACCGCGATGATCGCCGCGTCAATTACCGATAATAAAATTGCCGACGCTAGCCGTTATGTTTCGCACATTTCGCATCACGCGTTCGCGCGCACTTGCCACACGCGGCTGGAAAGCAATTTGAATATAACACACGATGAATCATCATCCTCTTGGCGATTAGCGCGGTTGAGTTTTCGTTGCTGCCGTCGCTCCCGCACGTCGCTGTCGAAGATCCTTCTTCAGCTTGTCTTGCTGCTCTTTCTCGCTATCTTAAGCTCTGACTTACAATAATTGCGGTTGTGATTGTAAGAAAAATCCTTTAACGATATATATTATTTCATAATTTTTGAGAGAAAATGTGTCAATTCTTTTCTATCTTAACAAAAATGTCGAGATTCTGATAGTCTTTAATCTATAAGCGGTAGAAATGGCAGGTTTTTAATAAATTAATCTTCAGACCGACTTTTGAGCGACTAAGTAACATCGTTTATTTTAAATGAATTTTGCTTCAATTTTGGCTCGAAACTCATTAAGATACTAAATTCTGAAATCTGTGATAAACGCTTTATTTCCCCGAAGACAAAACCGGCGCCAGGAATTTTACAAAATAAATGTGCATGTCTTTAACTTAATATTTTCTTCTTGAACACGCTGTAGATATTCCTTCTGTTGTTTAGTTACACCGAAAAAAGTTCTGCAGTTATCTTGTTATCTCGGAATAATGTTTTTATATGCCTATCGCTGCAAAACGAGTTATCTCGGGTTAGTACGGCGAACGAATAACAGAACTTTTTAAATTTTACATATCGTTTGTATTTAATAATTTCAACGATTTTGCCTTTATTGCAAAAAGTCCGATACGCAAATCTTTTGTCTTTTTGTTTTCTTTTTATTCTTTTACGTATCTCACACAGTTGCGTTTCTGGGAGACTCGACGAGTTTAATTGGGCGGCGTGCCGCACGAAAAAAGCTCGATACAGCGCGAAGTTTAAAGATTTGATGTCGCGGTCTAATCCGCGATGCAAATCCGTTGACCCAGAGCTTATTTTTCGCCCGTAAAAACACCCACCGGCTTAAATTAGTTCCCCTCCCTCCCGACACCGACAACTTATTTGTGGGCCCGAAACGGTTTAATTCGGTCGCGCTTCTGGCTAATTCTACGCCGGTACCGTAATAGTTCCGTATTTATAGTGTATTACAGCGAATATCACGGCGATTAATTTGTTGCCGTCCATCGTTATATTGTCCGTCCGTTGCGCAATTTTAGAATGTATTGCAATAATAATGACAAATCTTCTTTCGGATGAAAATGCATTAAGAATTGACACGGTTGACAGTGGAACAGCGGGGAAGAGCAGCATTTAAAAAAGTGTAAAATTGATGATTCGCAGTAGGTAAATCTGATATTTAACTACTGTATTAAAAATAATGCGCGGACACAGCGCATTATGAAACAGTATATTGACGTGATAAAAAAAAGCAAATAGTATAGCTATCGTCGATTCAAGATATAGCAAATGCTAAAAATTAAGAGAAAACATAAACTGAACTATTCGAGAAGAAAATTAGATTTCGAAGTGACTTGCTAACTTTTCGTATTCGAATAATTTGTGTACAGGGTAATTTAAAGAAAAGCTCCTTTAATGATACTTTTTCTCTCAGAATCTGCTGAATTAAACATTAGTTTGTTTTCAAATCATAATAATCGCTTTCGATGGCTTCAATTACTTTTATGATTATCGTTTCGCCGAAAGTCATCAGTAACGTTGCCGGCAATTGTAATCCCGCGACAGATTTTTTTTTTTGAGAACTCAAATAAATATCCGCTTTTTTTTTCCTTAAAAAAAGAATACTACAGAATGGACGTGCGTTTTATCTCAGCACTTAGTTAAAAATTCCGTTGTATTAGCTCGCCTCGCTGCGGTAGCTCAATTATCAATTCCAATTGAAAAACACGCTCTCCTCTCATAACAACGTCGCGCACGACATCGTTCCCTTTTATTCCGCTTGAAAGCCGCAATCTCGCAGTGGTAAACGATTCGACACTTTGTTTGCCGGTCCGTAGGCTCTCTGAAGCACACGCCAGCCGGCGCTTTGCGAACTTGTTCGTACGCACGGCATCGTAATCGATACATGAAAGTGACACGCGCGCGAGTTTCCATTGAATATTAGGTTTTAAAGCGCGGTCCAGTTCTGTCGCTCTCCGCAGAACTGTCGTGCTTATTTATCGCCGTGTAGCCTTTTCCCGTAGCATCCCGAGGAACGAAACGCATTAAATCCCGAGAGCCGTGCGGTGGGATTCGTTTCAAAGCGAGACCGCCGCCATCCGATAATTTCTCTGTTCAAAATTCACTCGCGAAAAAACTTTTTTTAATATTCGACTAGTATTCTGCAAGCTTTTATTCATCCATAAATTTTCTATTTTCTCTAATTTCTCGCTTTAGCAGCGAGAAAGTGAAGGCTTCGATGATTTTACGTATGTCGCATTTTTTAATACTGTTTATTATAAAATTTTCAAACGAGTATGTCTCTTCTTTGTGTGTTGCAGTGTTCTTAATATTCCATCCAGTGATTTCGAAGACTTGCCTCTTATTCAAGACGTGGTGCAACAATGGGTCGAAAGAAGATTCAGATTTCACGTATCACGGACGAACGGAATCGTCAGGTAATTAGAAATAATTCGATCGACGTTCCTTCACGTAACGATTCGGCGCAATTATATATTTTTTGGAAATTGTAACAATCAGGAAAATTTGAGCTCGCGCACGTGGCAGAGATCCTTTTTCGTCTTTTATCTTTCAAGGAAAAGTATCGAAAGAATTTTTAAGTATCCGACAAGTTTTTTTCTTTTAAATTGATGTTTGTATCTTATTTTTTGCCTTTCTATGTAAAATATAGAATAATGCATAATTAAGGTAATCGTCTCTCGGGTAAACACGAGCGGCTCTATAGATACATTTTTTTCTGAAAATAAATCCACACTCGCGGCGAGAGGGAGTAAGGCGCACAAGCACGTAAGAACCGCCGTATAAAAAGATCGGGCTTGTTAATTATTGATGCGACCTTACGTAACGTGACTGATCGGGCAATTAAAACAACGCGAGAGATGAATTAATTATCGCGAAACCGCATGGCATTCGCGTCGGTCGCGGCCATCTCGGCTTTTAGCAGCCTTAATGGCCCGAGACCCCGCTGAGGTTCACCTTCGATGCGACCCCCCCCCCTCTGCTTTTATATGCGACAGGTGACCTTTAACAAGCGGAAATTCGGCGTGATGAAGAAGGCATATGAGCTGTCGGTACTTTGCGACTGCGAGATCGCGCTGATTATCTTCAGTTCGAGCAACAAGCTGTACCAGTATGCGAGCACCGACATGGACAAGGTTCTCCTCAAGTACACCGAGTACAACGAACCCCACGAGTCCCTCACCAACAAGAATATTATCGAGGTGAGTCCCATTTATCCGCCACGGATTCTCAGGATGAACGAGGACGCGCCAAGGATCGAAGTATTGACGTCGTCGCTGATTTTTCATAAACTCTCTCAGTCACACTCACTCACTCTCTTTCTCTCTCACTCCCGACGGAAAAAGAAATATATATCTCACGTTTGTGGATACATGCAATATATGCCAAGGTCAAGACAGCGGCGTGTCGAATATACAGGGTGTATCGAAGAAGCTCGCTACGAATCGCAAAAGACAAAACACGGCGCTCGGAAGGGACTCGACTGTTTCGACGTTAGAACACGGATAGATTATTTTTTCAATTGTCTTGCTTATTGAAGGGCTTTCTTTCGGAAGGATACGAACAAATAGCAGGGCCAGTTGTTTTGTTTTTTCAGATGTGATCCGGGCGATCCTTTAGTTTAATGGAATTTCAATCTGTGTTATAAATCGTTCAGATGTCAAGACATTTAAAATCATCAGCATCATTTTAAAAGACCATTAAATATAATGGTCTTGAAAACAAATCTCTCAACACGTGCTATGTAACTTGATACATTTATTCACACACACGAACAAATCCGTGTCGCTGTTTTACGAAAGTTTTGAAGCGGAAAGTTTCGGAGCGATTACTTTTTATATTTTATTTTTATTATCGTATTATGCATTGGTAGAATTTGTAAAGAATACAAAATCGGACGCTTCACCTGCGGCACCGTCTTTCGCAATTGCGGGACACGGTTTCACTTCGATGGGAGCGACGCGATCCCTTTTTCCTTTCCTACGCGAGCGTAATTGCGAGAGTAAACCGGGTAGGATAAGAGAAGCGCGCGTCTTGGTGTTAAATTAACGTGCATGTGAAGGTTGAGTGCCCTCGGGCGGTGTGGTCACGTGAACCTGTCTGCTGACACTTGCAGGCGCTCAACAAGAAGGAACATAAGGGTGCCATGTCTCCAGAGAGCCCGGAACCCGACCCGATCGACTACAATCTTACCCCGCGTACCGAGGCCAAATACACGAAGATCGACGAGGAATTTCAGATGATGATGCAGAGGCATCAGCACAATGGCAGCAGGGTAAATATTCAAGTTAAAATATCAAGTTAAAAGTTAAATGTCAATCGTATCGGCCCGAGCTTATGTTTATGCAGAAAGAAAAGTTACAGTTTCCTCTTCATTACGCTTATTATTTAGATTTATGTAAAGCGCTTGCTGCCAATTAACTTGTTTATCTGAAATCTTTATAATTTCTGCGGAATGCAAATATAGAATTTTATAAATTATATAATTTCCAAGCATCTCTCAAAGTACTTTATCAAAAATATTTAGAACCCAATTCTGTCTGTCACTTGGTTCTACTTATTTGGAAACTATTCAAATAAGTTAACATTTTAAAGTTATCTTCGTTAAAATGACTGACATGTATACATGTATTTTATTTTATTTAAAATTTTAATGTAGTCTGTCATATCATGAGACACAAATCAATTTCTTTAAATGTGGTTTGCTATTATTTTCGTGCTTTTACAGAAAAAGAAGACAGATTTTGTTTTTGCGACAATGTTTTGTAGCAAATGTTAAAACAATTGTTAGATATTTCATGATTTAAAAATACATTTTATATGAAAAATACATTTTATATCTTATAAAATTACACTGCAACAATATTTTATATATCATTATCTTATTATATGTATATTCATCATTGCTATTTAAATTCATATGCTATTTAAAATTAGTATGTTACACACAATTTAGAGTTTGCATAAATCGATTTAATTATATTTTAATAGTTGATTTAAAACGATTTAATAGTTGATTTAAAATAATAAAATTGAATTCAAAAAGTACAGCAATCTGAATTTTTCTATAAAAAATTATTTTATATATTTATTTTAATAAAGTTGCTTATCCAATTGTTTTAATGATATTTTGCTATGTGAAAGAAAGTACTATACATATAAGTTTGTCATTTACAATATTACATAATGTTAAGACAGAACAATAGCAAATTGCAAATTTGCTCTAAATTGCTCGGTGCAACGCTAATATTTATTCACTATAGGTATTATTAATTTGCATTGTCTGTTGTGATTGCAGACAATGGGACAATCGAATTACACGCTACCGGTATCTGTACCAGTGAACAATTACGGCGAATCTCTTCTTGGATCTAGTCCACAGATGGCACATACCAGCATTTCTCCACGCCCATCATCGTCTGAGACGGATTCAGGTAGCTTTAATAAACAGAAATGACTGAAATAGCAAATTCCTGACATTTTCTAGAAATTTGCATCTAAACTTGTTAAATTATTCGTTACAGTGTATCCCCCGGGAGGAATGTTGGAAATGAGCAATGGCTATCCTCCGTCAGCGTCACCATTGGGTGGTTCACCTAGTCCAGGACCTTCGCCCGCTCTCGGTGGGGGTAGTGCAAATAAAGGCAGCAATCCGTCTAGGCATTCGCCGCAACCTCCGCCTCCACCGCCGCCGCCTCACCCTCACAGGGCTAACCTTCGGGTGGTTATACCAACACCGCTCGCGCAACCTCTCTCAGACGACACTAATTATGATGTAATTGTCTCATTACTATTGACTTGACTTTAAACGGATATTAACAAATATAAAAAAATTTATCCTTTGTTATTTTTATTTTTGTTTCATAATGATTCTTTTGAATTATTTTATGAAGATTTTGAAAAACTTATATAATTTACAATGATATTATATAAAACAGCGTAAAGTTAAAAATTCCAAAATAAAAAAAATAAATATTTCTTCTTTTTATCAAAAGTAATAGAGGAATCATTTCTTATCAGTTAAACTCTATGTATTATGTGTTTGATAGAAATGTGTTAAAATATTCTAAATTTATGAGCTATTGCAATTTTTATGTTTTCAGAATGCCCATACGCAGTCTGCGTTGAATACACCTGTAGTAGCGTTACAAACACCAACAGTACCAGCCGGATACTCTAGTTTTGGACCAACAGATTATTCCTCGGATCTCGGGGGTCTTACATGGCCCACTCATCAGAGGTACGTTGTTGATGACTTATATTCAGCAGCCACCATGTCCAGCATCAGGTAAATCATATTTCATAATTATTGTTGTGAAAGAAAGCTATATGTCCAGTTGGTATGACATTCAATTATTTTTATCCACATTAGATGATACATTTTCGGTTCTAATCAGATTCAAAAATTGAGCACATAATAATGTAATAGAATATTACACATATTTTAATAAATTGTAACAAGCCTATTTACAACTCGTTTACATACTGCAATAGATTGCAGTAGACATTTAGATTCAATGTTCGTAACATAAATATGAATTACTTTCTAGTTTTTCTCATTCTCGTAGTCTGTTTCTGTCTGTTTCTTTTCTCTCTTCGCTTATCTCGTTAAATTTTTCATATGCATTACTTAATGGAATAATTCGCACGCGGACCTGTCACTGGGTAGCTGTAATGTAATCTATCGACCACTGGAGCGCTATAGTTTTTTTTCGGTTACAATAGTGTTTGGCATGTCATTAAATTATGAGTGTTGGAGTATTCATTTTCATTTACAAATAGATTGTTTGCCTAGTTGAGTCACACACTATTATGGGACGATACATTATTAGAAGTACATTTTCATGATTCACATCATGATTTGATTAACCTTCATTTACATTTGATGCATGATTGCACGTTCTCGTCAGATACAGGGTTGGGATGCAAAATCACGGGAAAAATTATAGCTTCTCGCTACACTAGACTCATCGCGATAAGAACATACGTATTTACGCAAGAATATATTTTCTTTTTGAACTTGTAATCATTTACGAAAAATCTTTCTCTTATAATATCATAAAGTTTTTTTCGACATTGCAGTGGTCTTCCTCACCTAGCTGTATCGAGCAGTACACCACCACCATCCACGTCGCCTTTACCTGTAAAGATAAAAAGTGAACCGATAAGTCCACCCAGAGATCCGCACGGCGGTAATAGCGGGTCCAGTGTACCCAGCAACGCCAGCAATCTGCACCATACAAACTTGAATGTCGGTCCGTCGTCCAGTACCGGTGCCCCACCGCCACATCACGTGTCTCATCCGGGGCCTCAGACACTGAACTTGGTATCGAACAGACCGAGCAGTAATCCACCTCCGTCCCATTCGGGTAGCATAACACCGACAAATCTACCGTCTCCGGGAAGTGGTACAGTCGGTGATATCAGAACGAACCATTCTAGCGGTGGCGGGAACGGAGGGAACAGTTCAGACTATGAGAACGGGCCGCTCATGAAACGCTCGAGAATCACGGAAGGTTGGGCGACTTAATGTCGATTAAATTGTTGCACTCATCAGTTGTTTGATACCTCCTCGACGTACAACGGCATATAGTGCTTGTGAGTTCCAGTATAATTAAATAAACTCCTTTTAAACGTCTTTGAGACGCGTACTTCGTACTGTCGCGGTCACGAGATGGCTACGGGAATGAGTACGCTTCCGCCGTAGCTAGCGGAGTGGAAAAATCTGTTTATATTTTGAAGCTGACACAGAATATACATTTATTTGAAGAAAAAAAAAGAAAATACGGTGCCATAATGTTGAAACTTTATATATATATTATATATATGATAGATACATATATATATTTTCATGTATATAATATGATGTTGTTTGTATATATGTCATAAAATTCGTAATAACTTTCGCGATATGGCATTGTGTCCTCGATGCTTATCGTACGAAAATTTATGCGAAGGGAAACAGTATGTTAGGGAATAATAATGCAGTACCCAAATTGTGAAATTTCTGAAAGTGTAATACTGAATCTAAAAGAGCTTGTGAGAAAATCTACACATAGTGTAAGATTTATAAAGACCAGGACTTACCATCGCAATTCGTTGTTGTTTTATATGGTATAGTAGTCAGAAAATACGCCATAAACCCGTTAATATGATCTCGCGCAGCAAAAAAATATGCTTTGTTCAGAAACATTGCCATTGCACTTTGCAGATATCGTATTCCATTAAATGCACATTATTTGATGGGCAACTTACTTGTTTGCGGGAATCTACTGTAGTTTTCTGTCCTGTTCACAGACTTTGTATCGAGAGGAAATTTCATTCTTTATTTTGTACATTTAAGATTTTTATATTTTTGAATTAATCAATTAATTATTCTATTCTATTAACGTGAGTTCATTAACGGTCTATGGTTCCCGAACATGTGGAAATCGGCTGCTGTACTCAAACTTTTCATGATATTCTATAGAACAAGATTCGAAATTAATATATTGAGTTGAAGTAATACGAGATAGATAGGCATATTATATAGTGTTGATTAATAAAAAAAGATATACCACACAGCGCGCGTATAGATATATACATACATACATATATATATACACACGTTATATATATATATTTACATTTTCCACAAGTATTTTGCACATTTGTATAAAGATTACGAAGGAAGAAAACTTGAAAACTTTGCAACCCTTGAAGCCTAAAAATATGTAACGAGAGTTTATATACTACAAGTATATACCGTATATTAAAAATGTGATTAAATAAAACTTATGATAAGGAGGATTGAGTGATATTAATGTTAATAACTTTAATCGTAAATTTTTAATGAAACCAAAATTATATTTCTAAATACACTTCATTATATTTGCCAACCATTTAATGATCAATTTTGTGTATTTAATCTGTAGTTCTTTTTCATACAAAAACTTCCAGAAGGATTGACTATACATAGAAAACGAAACGGTTCGCTTTTAAGGTGAGAATCTAAGAAATCTTTCGTCGCAGAGATCCATTCTGTGATACATGATAAAAAATTATATATATACATGTATATGATATATCTGATACGTTCTGATAAGAGATGGTGATCCTTTTCGATATCAGAAACGCGACTTTCTCGGCCAACAGTCTTGTAAAAGTAAATCTAAACGATATGTGGCAAAACAGGGTTGCAATTGTATAACGATGTAGAATTACCTTCTTCCTGAAATCAGTAAGATGAAAATGTGTCAAGATGGTTTCAATGTATGTTTTACAATCTCAGGATATATCCTGGTGAGAATCGTTCTCGAGAGTTGTATTTGATAAATTATTGTAATTAACATACTAATGGAATACGCAGGTATATGAATGAATAGTGCCTGGCACCATTTGTGGCCCTCCTGTTAGGATGCTTTCCCAAATCGTATATGCAGTACAATTTGTTAATAAAGTCTTGAAAATAATAAGCTACTTAAGCGCGATATATATATATATATATATATATATATATTATACGAGAAAACGATATATGATGTTGTAAGCTTTATAATGTGACTTTTTGACAAATAGCATGGGAAGGCAACCTTTATTGTAATCGAAGGTTGTACAATGAGGTATGACCCTCGATATTCATTTTCTTTATTAACGCATATTAGAAATGGTTCATATGACTGTACGAACAATCGGTAATGTGGAATATGAAAGCGTAATGCGTATAGTCATTAATCTTAATCACGAATTTTTAAGATGATCACAAAGTGCAATCTCTTAGCCAACACACTTTTTTATCAAACAAAAAAATATAAAGAAATTGTTATTTTTCATAACGAAGAAGTAAACTTTAATGTATTAAAGATATATATGTCTCCACTAGTTATTAAACTTTTTCCTATTGACACGAAATTTATTATATTTAATTGATATTTAATTGTAATATATTCTATTCATATATTACGAAAGATGATTGTATATGCCTGGCTCGCAGGTATAAAAATGTTTACAAGTGGATTTATATTTTGAAACTTCGTTACTTTTTAAATGCATTTGATTGGTATGTTAAACAGGAATAAAATCGAAGGTAATCTCTCAACGTTGTTTCACCGACAATATTCTATTCTATGTTGTTACTTTTTCGTAACTCTTGACATAAAGGTAAAAAAATGTTATATCGTTAATTTCATCTCGGCGTTGTTACATCAGATAATATCAGAAGTTGAAATTCCTCCACGTATATTTATCTCACACAGGATATAATTTCAATTTAATCTTAACGGATATTTTACGAGCCCAGAACTTGTTAATTCTTTCTCTGAAATGCCCTATTGTGATATCGAAACTAACATGATCCTTCTGCATAATAAGTCCATCTAAGGTCATTTTGAGTGTTCCGACATCAACACTTCTATAATAGTCACAGTGTGATGTGAAAAGCATGAGCAGTACTTTATATGCAAGATTTATATATACTATCTGATCTATTTTACCATAACATACAGTACGATAATGCATAACAAAACCCATAAGAGTAGGCAATTTGTTAAATGTACGTTAAGTACATGTACGTACACTTCAATGTATATTTTTAATATGAAGTACGTGTAAGTTATATCTGTGAGCAAAAATAAGTTGATGTAATTAAAGATGTATTCGTCTTGATCGGCACAACTTATGACGAAGATTACATTGTTAACAACGTCGCAGAATAGAATGAAGTTGATACTTGACAATTTTCACTATCTGACTGCTGATATTGAGAAATATTTTCATTTAAAAATATCGTTTGAAATATAATATAGAGATAAGATGTAAACAATTTTGGAAGACTTTCATATCCCAGTGACTGAAGCTGCTTTTTTCGGCAATTTTTCTGCGTTAGCTTTTTTTCTTCTGCTTGGACAATTCAAGTCGCGATCCAAATGCGTAAAATTACCGCTGCTAATACGTGTGATATATATTACGTTTAAAATATATATTACGTTAAAAATATTCGTTTACGTTGTGTTTTAAATACTCTTTGGTTACTTGCCGTGAATTACGATCATACAGTTGTGCCTCAAGATTTCGACAGATATTCAATACGTAAAAGTAATGATAATTATTGTAGTTAAAAACTCAGAGACTATTGAAATTGTTGGAACGCTGTGAATGAAATGGACCATCGTTAGAAGAGCCATACGCATAAGATAAATGAGGTCTAACGGATGATTAGACGTTTTATATTGCATAAATTAAGATTGTTTGGAAAAGAGGCCATTTATAGGCTTTAGGCAATGTTCGCAAATAATCGAATTGCAATGCACGGCACAAGTACCAGATCACTGTAACAATGTAGCAAAATAAAATACAATGTATATGTACTAGCCACAACTGTTGTCACCACAAATATAAATAAATAAATAT
>JAJVSH010000051.1:403327-422677 GCA_021460005.1 Tetramorium alpestre
ATACACAATTAAGTTTAAATACAGATTTAAGTACTGGACATATCTGTAAAGCCAAGTAGCATCACATTTTAAAAAGTCATAAGAATATCGTCATTTTACTGTTACTATCTGTGCATTTTGAAACTGAAAACGGTATGACCTGTTTGATACGTACACAATCACACCAAAAGTTATAAGATCCTTCATATATTTTTTAACATATAGTTATCATATTATTGAGTTTTTCCGCTTAGTTTTGAAATGCACTCTGAACAGATGAAGTGTATGAGGGGAAGGGGGAAGGGGGGAAGGAGACATACTTTAAACATTATTATGTAATTATACACGTATTTGTATAATACAGTTTAAAGGGGAGATTGTTCAACAATTCCTCAAATTGCGTATCGTACTGTTACAGTTAATTTCGAGTTACATTGTACAATGTATAAATTTTAAATAGAACAGTATGTATACACAGCACACAAGCACACATATACGCACACGCATAAACAAACATACATGTACACACATACACACGAAAGATTTGCATCATGCATACACAGCCGGATGTATGCATATGTGGATATATATGTATAAAAGTTATAATGTGTAATAGTAATAACATATAATATTATAGTCGTGCGTTACGTTAGCTGATAATTGCGAGAATAAAGGAAAGTAATTCATATAGTGCCATCATAACTGACTAATTAAGGGAAAATACCGATTTTACGTTTTAAGTAGTAATATCATAGGAGAATATATTTGAGGAAGGAAAAAAGAAATACTTACAATGTTGAAGACAAAGACTCGGTTTATGTTTGTAATAATAATTATAATGTTTGCCAAGTTTGTTACATAAGTACGAAGCCATTGAGAAATTTTATGTGCTAAATCTTAAAGACATACTTTTATCCTCTTATGCACATTCAATGCCACACGCAATAGTACTTGAGTACACGAACCCTCGGTGCGGTTTGTGCGCTCATGGAGATGGGCGTGAAATACGCTACGGACACGAAATTACAAAAGCTCCTTTGTTTATACGTTATACCTTTGGTGCTCGACATTACCCAGTTATTGTTATACGTTATTATTACTGATCTGTATATGACCATGCTACCATATTGCCTATCATTGGTCAGTATAATCATTGTCAGAGTTAGTGATAAATAATGATTATTTGATAACGCTCTGTGTACATCACACGACATACATACAACATTGTAAACACATACACATTGTGGTTTATATTTCAGTGTATCAGCATAATGATATGATTATTACGATGTTGCCCATAGAATACATTTTACTTGGTTTTTACATTTGGCAGTATTTTATTTTTTTGGCATTTATTCCATCCACCTATAGCTTCTCTCGAGCGCTCAACTTTAACTGTTGACTTGTGCGTGTAGTGCGTTCTCTCTCATTTTGTATATTTTAATTAATATTTTATTTGTACTTGAGTCACAGACATCTGAAATTGTTTTGTGAATTCATCACGTTGCTCTCTCTCTTTCTCTTTCTCGCATGCTTCCGATATGTATTATTACTTCGCCGACGATTTACGTCGTACAAACTTTTCTAATTTGATATGTAAAACGTTACTCGCTGTCTCGATAAGTTTATTATCATGGAAATGTGTTTTGTTGCTTGTCAATTATGCCCATTTAAACTGTGTTTCCGTTAGGTAACTGTAATGTTAAAACACGTGAGAATCCTATCTATGTTATATATCAATCTCGTTGCGTTTTCCAAAAACTCACGATACACGTCGAGTTGCTTATTGATATGCTTAAAAACTGTGTAGGAGGCAACTACTTCTATAAATAGTAATCGAAATATTTAACACACATTTATGCAGGAAAAATATATAAGAAATAATTATATAAAGTCAATAGTCAATATTACAAGACGGTTAATAATATATATACCGTACCCGGCGTCTTGATACACTGGCGTTTAAATTTATTTAAATAAAATTGTAACTTTTAATACGTATATCTTGCCATTAAAGATAAAAATTTTCCGTCTACTCACTATCTTTTCTTGAGCTTTCAGTATTTCATTGTTTCGTCGAGACAATTAATTGTGTATACTACACGCGTATACTCTTCATTCGTTTTACACACAGTTTTACGCAGTTTTCTCTCTCTCTCGAAGATGTAATATATATTTTTAATATACATTTTTCTTGTGTAAATCCTTGTGAAATGCGATATTTTTGTAACGCTGACGTCTCTACGACGAATTCAGTTAACCGGGGGATCTGTATCTCGGGAAGCGCGATGATAAGAAAGAATTTTGAAATGCTTTAATGCGTAACGAATCTTCTTCTCATAGATAACTGTATCTTAAGGAGTAATCACTTTGTGCGCGATTGCAAAAGTACCAAATTTCTTGCGAGCGGCTCGATGTCGTATGTATGTGACTATTACTAAATACACTTTGAAACACGAAGGGTATGAGCCACACAGTTTCAGGACGTCGGTCCTAGAATTCTGTGAAGAAATATGTGTTCACAGTGATGGAAAGGACAACCGATTGTATTAGCGTTCTTTTCTTTTTCCCGAATTCTATAAATAGCTGCATCAACGCCCTTTTCCTTTTTTTTTTTGAAGTAATGTAATCTATATGTTGTGTCTTCTAATTATGTCACAAAATTCTATTTCATGTAGTACGTATCGCAAATGGAACGACTATATCTTGTACTTAAATCTGGACCGCGCGATGTGATGATATTTTGTATACCTGTTATAAATACGATTGGGGAGAGGTGTCGTCGCCCCGACGAGAATTTTCTCTTCTGTTCTTTTTACCGCTTAACGGAAAATGTCTATGTTAATTATCTCCGCGTTGTACATAATGTGTCCTTCGGTCTTTGACTCATCCTCTCTTCTTCGGACGGTCGGACGGACAATTAGCTATGTGTTCTAAACTTTAGGGATCTCGACCATGCGTCTATGCATACACACACAAACACAATACACACACACACACACACACACACACACACATAACACACACGTATATACACTTTAAGATAAAAGTCGGTATGTTATTCAGTGTAGCACAATTGGTTTGCACTGAATATCAATCTTCATTGTGACGTCCACTAATGTAATTTGCAACGATTGTAAACACGTAAGATAGACATTGGAGAACAATTGACCCTCTCAAAGGGAAAGTCTGAAAAAAACTGCGAATATCGACATATCTCGTTATCTTAATAATGTGCGAGTATTTAAATACGTATAGATGTATTTGACTGCGTTTGAGAGGAGCGTTTGCCCGTGAGAGTATTTTCTTTTTATTTATAAGAGGGAGATATTTAATTCCAGTTTTTCTTGGTTTGCAAATAATTCGGCATATAATTTACGAGTTTTACTTAAATGTCTCGAGCATAATATACACGCTAAAAAATGAAGATTAAATATGTCTGCAATATGTTCTTCAAACAGAAAATATTATTAGATATCTTTATTTGTGTTGCTTGAGCTGTATCGTTTCTTTTATATTACAGCTACTATTATAATTTATAGAAGCACATCAATCCAACATTAATACAGATTGTCAATGGATACATTTAAATGATTATATCTATCCCTCGATTTTTGTGTAGCAGTTCTATTTTTACAAAAATTTCTTTAACATTACGAAATGATAAAGAAAATCTCTTAAGAAGACATTCAAAATATATAGAGGGCTGCTTATTATCTTCTCCAAACTTTATATTTCTCTATAAATCAAGGGAGATGAAGATGTAATTTAATTAAAAAAATAAAAAAAAGCTATGAAGCTCGGAATGAACGGTCAATTTTCTCTTTTATTTAGTTGTCTTTTTTTTTTAATAAAGAACGCTCTATCTTACGTGTGTACGACCGTATGTCTATCCTCTGTAGAAATGCCTTATTATCACGTGCCTCAATTAATATTTAAACTGTTCACCTGCTTATACCTATTACTCGTTAGTCTACGTAACGAATATATATGTGTAATATCGAGTTATTCTTTGTACTGCTCTTGTAAATATATTCTGAAGAATTAATGTCACCCTGTCGTCTATATACTGTGTACACTGTCTCGTATATTATACATTTTCTACCGCTCTTCCACTTTTACCGAAACGCACAAATAGCTCACCCTCTCTGAAGGATTGTCTTAAAAAAAAGAAATAAGCTAAACTGAAAGGAAAGAAAATACATATATAGAATATTGTATAATCTAGCTGCAATTTTATTTTTTTTGGAAAAAAATACCTACTAAAATTATTTTTAAATTCTTATTTATTTCTATTTTCTTATACAGAGATTATACAACAGAAAGAAAATATATATATGGATGTATTTCATATATAATAGGTATGAAAAATTTTTTCTCGGGTTAATTTCGGAAAATCGGAAATTCGCGCCAAGCGAATTCCGATTCCTTTCGTATACTTTTAACAGCCGTGCTTTTTTTTATAATTTTTCGGCAAACTATCCACGCGTCTTCGTGTCGCATGCCAATCCAATCTTTTTCACTTCCATTCGTTCGCTTTCTCATGTTGCGTTTCCCCTCCGCATTATTACTTTCACACTTTTTATACGTCCGTCCTTAATTGTAAAGACTGATCGGCATGCAGTGACGCACGAGTTTATTTCCGCTTTTATAATAGTAATTTTTTTTCCATTCCAGCACGAGCCGTCACCGGCACAAGCGTCATTGAAATTTATTACGCAGAAACCGGAAGAGATAAAGAAAGGGGATAGAGATGAACGCAAATTTGCATACGAGCGATCAAGTTGTTACGTAACTGAACGTGAACGTAATTTGAAGGAGATAAGCAAATTTTATGCGGGACTTAAATTTGAAAAAAATTCGCGTTTGTTTTACGCTCTCGCGAACTTTATCTCCGTTTGAAATCCCGAATTTTCGATCGATATATCGATCGTCACTGCGATATAGAGATATCGCACAAACTTCATATGTTTTCCTCCCACGCCTGAGAGATGGCTGCACCGTCGCCGAAACACGTTTTAAATCTAACCTAACAACTGTGCGTTGCCAAATGGTGTATTTATGAATTCACATACTTTAGACTTTAATCGTATACATAAGTAGATTTACGTATTTGTGATTTTGTAACGTAAGCCGTGAACCGGCGAAAATAAATTTGATTGTGAAAATGCCGCCAAAATCCGTGAAGGTAATTCATGAATATCCTCATTCCTTTATTTCCTTTATTTTGAGAAACAATATATCGATTATTGGAGCAGTTAAATATGATTATATTTATTTTAGAATTCTAAACGCAACAGCGGGAATAAAAAGAACGTTTCAGAACCGCGTGCTCCTAAGACGACAGATACCAGTAATGTAAGCGGTTTGGAACCAGAAGTGGAGGATCGTTTTGAATTGGAACTATGCTGGTGTATACAACAAATGGAGACGAATCTGATTTCCGGCAAGTTGCAGGAGAAGCAAATGCAAGAACTCGGCAAGCAATTAAATTCGTTGAAAAGCAAGACTGCGCCGTTAATAAAAAAGAGACAGATAATGAGAAATATGTTGGGAGACTACAGAGAGAAAATGGCCGAGGACGAGCGAAAATTTAGCAGAACTGTATCAACTGTCAAATTTACTAATTCTGCCTCGGCAGACAAAAAGTCAGTATTTGTAAAGAAAGCTACTGGACGTAGTGCACAAGATTCTAATGAACAGATGAATGATCATAGAACGCAAAATATATTACAGTGTGCAGAGCAAGCTGTTGGTGACAGCAATCAAATTAACACTCCATTTCGATTTAACTTTCAAGTGCATCAAAAAAATTAACTTTTTTACTTTTATAACATATCATTTATTTATGTAATACTGTCCTGAGATTTTGTTTTTAATTGAAGGACTACTTGTAAAATATAGAATGTGGTATTTGATTTGTTATAATAAAATTTGGCTTTATGAACTTCTTATTTATGTATTCATGCACATTCATAAAGTTAATATATTATGAGATTTTAAGATAAATTTTACTTAGGGACTTATGGATTTTATAGATTTTTTAAATAAAGGAATTTTTTTTAAGTTTTAATAATTAAAGATTTTAACAAATGAATGATTGAATAAATGTACATGTAAAATAATGCAGTTCTATAAAATATAATTTTTAAGTTTAAGTATTTGTCAAGGTCCTGTGGCGCAACGGATAACGCGTCTGACTACGGATCAGAAGATTCCAGGTTCGAATCCTGGCAGGATCGATCTTTTTTTTTTTTTATGAATTTTTCAAACTTAAATTTTACTTTTGCATGCAAAAGTGCCCAACGAAAATATTTGTAAATTAATAATAAGATTAATCGATTAAACTTTTAAATTCAAAGAGTCTACTCGAATTTCTTCAAATGGTATACAGAGGCAAATTTTTGTGTTTAATGGCGTTTTCGACTGAAGCAATTAATCCGGTTCGGGTTCTTTTCTTTTATAACTGACCAATCACGGTTATTCCACTCTTTAGCAGAATAACTGTGATTAGTCAAAAATAACCTGGGTTGGGTTAACCTCGCTTTAGTTGAAAACGCTATAAAATCGTTCGAAATACAATTTGATAATTTTATTAGCTCTTTTTTGGGTGGACTTTTATGACCAACTAAAATCAGACTTAAGATCATTTTAAATATAGACGCGGTCATCGATGAGGTACTATTTTTCAGCGAGAAGAACAGACTTCAGCATAATGCATAAGACATAACGCATAAGAGAATAAACCAATTAGAGTCCTTCAATTCTCTCTCCAGTAATAACGATAACGAACATGGAGGTAGGAATATCTGGAGGGAGCATAAATGCGGGAGTGAAGCATGAGACGTGGGACGATAGTTAACCGCTCAAGATGGCGACCATATTGGAAGGAGAAAAATAACTTCTGAAATTCAGCGGTTATCTTTCTCCTTCCAATATGGTCGCCATCTTGAGCGGTTAACTTCACCCCCCCCCTCGTCTAGAAAAGTATCTTATGCTCCCTCCTGATATTCCTACCTCCATGGAGCATACAGTAGCTATCAATAACGCAAAAAAATAACTCATTAATCTTTCAGTGATTCTTTAATTTGATTGTCTCTTTAATTTGGTTCTCTCATTTAGTTTCTCATCGGATCTATATGTATAAGCCAATCATACTAAAGAATTCCTAAGCGCTTGCTAATCCGCTTTTTCTATTGGACGTAGCTATGTATTTTGTAAGAATTCGATCGTGACTCGCCGCGACCGGCGACACGCGCAGAATCGGAATTGTCAAGCGAGATTTGGCTCACTTTAGTTGTGACCGGCGGCGTAATCCTGCGAGACTCCGAGCATGAACGGCGACGTGGTGACCGACGTGCAAAATCTGACCTTGACCGAGGATAAGGCACGAATCCCCAACTTTACATACAATTTGAAACTCTCGTTTTCCGAGTAGCGTTAAGCTATGCTGACGAGTTTGCGTTTTCACGTTTGTAGGACGGTTTACGGCAGTATTAAGTGGACACATGTTCGGGTTGGTTAAGACTTCCCTATCTTTTCGACTCTTCCTCGTGCAATTGTTACACTGCTAGCTCTCGAATCTATCATTCTTTCATTGTCTAACAATACAGTCGCCTAAGAAACCTGTCTTTTGTTTGTAACATGTGACCAATGTTAGAATCGATTATCTGACGTAACCTATGAGCATTGTTTCACGCAGGCTGTCGTGTTCACCAGACGCACGCTCACTTGTCGCGTGACGATCCTCTGCGTCCTTCAGTTTGCCATTTGGACGGCTTTTATTTCGAACACTTTGTTTTCCAGGCGAAATCATTGAAGGCAATGAAGAAGAAACAAGCCGTAGCAGAGAAATCTGTATCAGAACTTAAGCCTTGGCCCAGTTTCATTCAGGTAAATTTATATTCGGCTGATATCAAGTTTGAAATTTTAAATTTAAGTTTTCTGTAGATATAATTTTAAGATTAAAATTATAAAATATTTCTACATATGTGTGTGTTAGAAAATAAATTTAAGAAATATAAGTTCAAAATTGAATTTTTTTCTGTAATATTTTTTAATCAGTGGTTTTTTGATATTTTAATTTTTATATGTCTTTGTAGGACCGTATTGTATTGTGGGATAAATTGAAAAAGGAACGTGACGATGCAGTAGCAGCAAAAACTCCCGAAAATATAACTGTAACTCTACCGGACGGTAAGGAAATACCTGTGCAATCCTGGCGTACCACTCCTTACGACGTTGCGAGAGGCATTAGCCAAGGATTGGCGGATAATACCGTGATCGCAAAAGTCAACAATGAATTGTGGGATCTAGACAGACCCCTGGAGCACGATTGCAAATTGCAACTCTTGAAATTTGACGACCCGGAAGGTCAGCAAGTGTTCTGGCATTCCAGCGCTCATGTTCTCGGTGAAGCGATGGAAAGGGTTTACGGTGGCTGTCTCTGTTACGGTCCTCCCATTGAGAACGGCTTTTACTATGATATGTATCTGGGTGATTCCGGCATTTCCAACACAGACTTTCCATATTTGGAGAGTTTATACAAGAATATAGTGAAGGAGAAACAGCCGTTTGAACGGCTGGAAATGACGAAGGAGGAGCTCTTGGAAATGTTCAAATACAACGAGTTCAAGGTGCGGATTATAAACGAGAGAATACAGACNCCTACCACCACGGCTTACAGATGCGGTCCGCTGATCGACTTATGCAGAGGCCCGCACGTTAGGCACACGGGGAAGATCAAGGCGATAAAAATCACGAAGAATTCGTCCACGTACTGGGAGGGGAATGCTAACGCGGAATCGCTGCAGAGAGTTTACGGAATAAGTTTTCCGGACACTAAGCAGTTGAAGGAATGGGAGAAGTTCCAGGAGGAGGCAGCCAAACGAGATCACAGGAAGATCGGCAAGGAGCAAGAGCTGTATTTCTTCCATGAACTCTCGCCCGGTTCCTGTTTCTTCCAACCGCGTGGCGCGTACATATACAACACTCTAGTCGAATTCATTCGCTCCGAGTACAGGAAGAGAGGATTTCAGGAAGTGGTTATCCCGAACATTTTCAACAGCAAGCTGTGGCAGACGTCAGGACACTGGCAGCACTACGCGGAGAATATGTTCTCCTTCGACGTAGAGAAGGAGACCTTCGCGCTCAAGCCCATGAATTGTCCAGGTCACTGCATGATCTTCGACGTCCGAAACAGATCGTGGCGCGAGCTGCCGCTCAGATTCGCGGATTTCGGCGTGTTGCATCGCAACGAGCTGTCGGGCGCGTTGACGGGTCTTACCCGAGTGAGACGGTTCCAGCAGGACGACGCGCACATGTTCTGTTCTATAGATCAAATTAAAGACGAGATAAGCGGCGCTCTCGACTTTCTGTGGCACGTCTATTCCGTTCTTGGTTTTACGTTCAATTTATGCCTGTCCACGCGACCCGAGAAGTTCATGGGCGATGTGGAAGTATGGAATGAGGCCGAGAAAGCATTGGAGGAGAGTTTGAACGCATTCGGCCAACCGTGGACTCTCAATCCTCAGGACGGCGCGTTTTATGGACCTAAAATCGATATAACAATAATGGATGCGCTTAAAAGGCCTCATCAGACCGCTACGATACAATTAGATTTCCAATTGCCAATCAGATTCAATTTGTCGTACATTAAGTAAGTATTTATTAAAAGTTTCATTAATTAAATTAAATTTTGATAAAAAATAAGCACAGATTATTGATTTTTGTTATTTATATTTACAGCGAGGCTGGAGAAAAGACTCGACCGGTTATCATACACAGAGCTATTCTAGGCTCTGTTGAACGCATGATTGCGATTTTGGCAGAATCGTATGGCGGTAAATGGCCGTACTGGCTCTCTCCGCGGCAAGCGATGGTTGTGCCGGTAGCAACGCAATTTGACGATTATGCTTACGAAGTGAAAGAGAAACTCTGGGACGCTGGCGTCATGGTTGAAATCGACACCGATCCAAGTGATACTCTGAATAAAAAGATTCGCAATGCTCAGCTTGCGCAGTTTAACTTTATACTCGGTACGTACAAAACTTTCTCTTTTGATCAATAAAATTATAAAATATTTCAAATTATATTGTTTAATAATCCTGTTTATTTTATTTTGATAGCTAATAACGTGAATTTTATTACAGTTGTGGGAGAGAAGGAACGTAATGCCGGCACAGTAAACATAAGAACGAGGGACAATGTAGTGCATGGTGAAATGGCGGTGGACGAGTTAATTGCGAAATTGATAGTGTTGAAAGAAACGAAAGATCAAAGCGGCGAATTAAAACCTTAATTCAGTAATTTGTACAGTAAAGCAAATTTATTTATTTCTGAATATTTCTGGATCTTGCACGATATATCTTGCTAAATAATAAGCTTAATAACATGGATTTATTTTTTATCCATGTTTTGTCCAAATTTTTCCTATAAATTATTTTATTTCTATAAATATGACAATTGAGTAAGCAGTAAGGGATATTATAATTTATGTGTATTATACACAGTGTGCGGCATTTATTATAAATGTGATTAAATATTTGATCATTCTCTTTGTACACATTTTGTTTTACTACAATATATTATCAATTTCTACAGAATTATTATGCAATGGTACTCATAGTTAAAAAAATATTAATGATATTAATAAATGATATATTAATACTAATAGTTTAAAAATATTTATCAATATATCTAATCTCTTCAATCATCAATATAATCTCTCTTCTCTCTTTCTCTTCCTTCATTATAAGTTATACATATATTTGCTATATTTTTTTACACATTTGACACTAATTCTGTCCTACGTCCCCCTTGCTCGTACGTACGCGTCAAGTCCTACTGGGTGTTTTATTTCACAGTTTTTATCAGAGCTATATGTATAAAAGATTTTATTCATTTTCGATGAGAAAACAGTGATTGGGTAAGTTAAAATCCTCGTTGACTTTGATATCGCTAGAGTAAAGTGAATAATAAAATAATAGGGAGTTTTTCCAATTACATATTTGGAATATGGTATACGTTAAAGATATGTTAAAGTGACATAATTCATTAAATTAATAATATTAATGAATAATACATATAATAATACATATGTATATTAAATATATTATTATATATATTATTAGNTAAGACATATATAATGTATTTATCGAAATGTTTGGAAAATTATAAGAATTGTGAAAAAAATAATTACAGATTAAAAGATATAAAATAGTGTTAACATAAATGTTTCTTAAGGATTCGTCCAGTGTCATGTATTGCATTTCGAAGCTGCCTATCGTCGAGCGTCTGCAGCACTCACAACTACCTTTTTCTCGTTATCTAGTCCAGCTATCGTTATGCAGGAAAATTCTAAAACTCTTTGTCGTCTAATTACAACTAAGAGACCATATTCCGCATTAAAAGACATAGAAGAATGTTAAAATAAACGTTTTTCTTGGAATTCTTTCAGTATCGTTCATTGCGCTTCGAAATTTCGGTTTTCACGCCGAAATCAGAAAGGTCATTTTTAATAATTACACCATTATATGAATAAATTAAACGATAGAAAGCTCTAAACGATCAGGATGTATCTCTTTTACTAATAATTTCTTCGAATATATTTTTCGCTCAGCCGACTACGCGCCAAAAGTCAATAATATTTTTTAATTATTTCCAGGAGACCTCGGAATCCTTTTCTAGTCACGAAAATTTATCTGGGATTTAATGATCTTCAATAGCAATAATAATCTTATCGATGTTGCGTGTTCGTTTCAAGTGATACACCTTCGTTGCCGCGCGCGTCGCACAGTGCGACGCTTGATCACCGCGGTATTCCACTTCCGGGAAGAAACCGGAGCTCCATCCGGAGTGACGCTCCACGGCGCGGCGGAAGGTAGCGGGGCTCACTGGGACTCGACGCGCGTACGTGCGAGTGAGGGGGACGTGGGACAGAATCGTCCGAAGATGACGACTGTGGCGATTTCCCCAGCCATGGCTCACAACAACAGCGGATTAATACAGGTCGTAAACGAGAGTAATCTGAGCAAGATCGAGAGGTACGTATTTCCCCTCCGTCGTTGGCCTGTTCCTCGCGATTTGTCGGGGAGCGGCCCGAGAGATAACTATCGATCGGCTTGTAGCTTCCTCAACGACACGGCGTACAGGGAAGCCATTGAGAACTCGTCCAATTATAATAGCCGACTATGCCGAGAACGACGTCTTCGCATGCCCTTCCTCGACTCGCAGACAGGTAAAATTTAATCGACCCAGCCGGTTAATTTTACACGACTGTAGGATCTGTCAATCGGCTAGTTAACGGTGCTCCGGCGTTATTGATTTTTCAGTCAGATTCGTTGTGAATATTTGTCTGAGAAAAAGATACACAAAATAATTGATCAAACAGTCTTATTGAAACTCACTTGTAAATGAAGATGACTGACATGTTTTATAGAAAGAAAATTTGTTAATTTTTATATTAATTTTAATAAATGTAATTATATTAATATTAAATATTATTAAAATTAATATTCGAAATATTAAAATATAATTATCGTAATATCAATTAAATTTTCTATTCCAATGATAATTGCATGATATCAATTAAGATTACTTAATTATAATTATTATAAGAATTTATCAATATAATTTTATCTTTAAACGTGTAAGAACTTGTGTGAGTGTAAGAACTTGTTTGAAATCACAGGTGTTGCACAAAATCACTCTGCACTTTTCATGTCCTCGAGAGAAAGATTACCAGGCTTATTACATGGTCAGATTTATACTTATCCAAGTAAACGGTGGCGAAAGAAACGCCGGCAATATTTAATGCATTATCTACATCCAAAACGAGGACCAAGGGGAGATACGGAAGATGGAACGGAAGGCGTGGAAACTATTACGCATGTAAATGACGATAGCAAAGATTCGGTGGCTCTTAAAGGTATATTAAACATTAAATTATTGTATATGAATAGAATTGTTGATATTGAAATTATTTTATTTAGACATCCAGTCTCATTCTTTTGTATAAATAAAAAATTAAACTTTTAGATGAGCACAGTAAAGACGCTTGGTACTATGACGAACAAGATATGTTAGATATGGATGCCTATGAGGAACCTGATCCTGATAGTGATTATGATTATGAAGAAAGTTATAGCAGTAAACGAAAACGCAGAAAAACTCGCGGAGGTGGTCATCACCCTGCTCGTAGTCATCCACCTTCTACAGATACTCCAGGCGGCAAACGTACAAAAGTAAGTCATAAAGCAAATATAATTATAAATATTTCTATAATAAATATTTCAAATGTAAAATATCAAAATATATAATATATTCGAATATTGGGAATATATATATATATTTTTTTAAAAGCTATAAAAACATTTAAACGAATTATTTATGTGAATCTTGTGGACACTCTGTATATAATTTTTAATAATGTGATTTTATTTGATGCAGGGTGGTGGCCGTGGACGCAAAAAGACCAACTACGACACTGTTGACACAGATAAACCGTTCGTTTGTGACCGTAAGTTTAATCATAGATACAACTACAAATGACCATTCTTCCTGTTATTAGTTTATTATAAATATTATCGTTATTACTGTTTTGACGTTTATTATTTCAATTAAGTTATAAAGGATAGACTTTCGTTAAGAAATTTGTTAATTTTGTTCACCTATATTCATATCAATATATATTACAACTTGATTATGATATATAAAATATAATGGAAATTTGAAATAAATTGTTAAATTAATTGCAGTTGAATATATATGATATTATACAGTTTTTAATAATCTTATGTAATGATAATCCAGGCAATGGTAATTTAAATACGTAACAAACTATATAATGCGGGAAGGTGCTTTTTTCTTATTATCGTGATGACTTAATATTGTTTGTTCAGAGAGATTGATTAATCATATATTAACTAATATTTTTTTCAAATTTAAATAACAAACACCAAAATTTGAATATGATTTTATTATGCGAGAAATTTTATATTTTATTATTTTATTTTGTTCTTTACTTGAGTATGAGCAGTCATGGTATGATTCTGAGTGCAAGGCAGAGATTAGTCGTATATTTCAAATATCCAAAACTTTGTGCATAAATAGTATACGCTTTTTACATCTATGTTTTTGAACGTTTCTCTATATTTACTAATCGAATTAAAAATAATTAAAGAATAGACATATAATCGAAATGTTTTATACAGATGGTTTGCTATTTTATTACTGTGCTAAACTCGAAGATTTAGCATATTGCGATTAAATGTTTATTAAATTAACATTTTTATCATTCAACCTTTAAAGTATATTTAAATTATATTTCACTTCGATTAATAGATGAATTATTAACATACGATATTATTATGTCAATCAAAATATTGATTTTCTTTGAATTTTACAGTCATCACGTAACATTTAAATTCATAGTAAAATTTTTGAATCTCGAATCACTAATTTTTGTACAAGACATGTAAAAACTGATTTTTTTTTCTTTGAGAAACCGCTCATTTATATACTCATTATGCACAAATTTATTGGGATTCAATTGTATTTAGCATAAGCAAACAATAGGAAAAAAAATACAAAAAGGGAATTAAAATAACTCTTTGAACAACCTCATTATTATCTGGAAGGAGTATAATAGTAATTAACTAATTTGGTCAAATTTTTCCAAACACAAAGTCTATGAATTAACTCGAATGTGCCTGCAATCTGTTTACTTCTTGAAACCACTCCTGTTAGACTAGCAGATAATCTAAAGACATTTGGTCTGGTTATACCAAGCTCGTGTTAGAGATAGAATTTTACACAGAGCACTTTTGTATTCGTTGGTTGACAATCGAGCTAATGTTACCGGCCCAAATATCTTCGGACTAGTTCTACCTGCAATAATAACAGAGCAAGAATGTACTGGCTCACACTGTAGCGAGCTCATTCTGTAGGAGTACAAGCATCAAGCCTTGCATCGTATTAGTTTTGCTTCTTGGGCTGGAACTCCTTCACTGCTTGTCCACATATAGACTCGTAGGTGGATAGGGATGTGTACTGGTGCGGAAGGTGTGCAAATGCTATCCCTGACCCCGCCCTGTCAGCTTTACTGTCCCGTATTACCTCCCTTGATCGTCCGTTAAACGAAAGGTCTGTCTTATCATTGGACGTTGCATTGGATGGATTGCGGGAAAACAGTATTTGCACTTTTGCAGTATGCAGCGCACGGTATAAGACCAGACCCGGTCTGGTCTACCATTACGGTCATTCCCACTCTACTTCCTCCGGTGATCCTGCTAAGGAACTAAGTCCCAGTCCTGCCGAAGTTGAACCTAGGAGCGTTGCAGACACCGCTGCTTCGAACCAGCCAGGTTGGAGCCAAAATCAGCTCAGTTTTCTCACTTTCCTTTAAGCCCGCGTTCCTCACTCTCGCCCCCGCCCCATTTTTAGCCTATGCCTTCCCCTTCCCGCCGCCTCCTCTCCGCCACTTGCCATTATCTTCAATCTTGTCCCAGTCATGCAACTACTCATCCGAGAACTTATCCCGATATAACCATTTATAATATATATATATATTTTTTTACATGTACTGCAAATGTGTGTGCATGCATTGCAAATAAAATATCATGACGTTTCTTCTCTAAGTTTTAAATTTCTATTTCGAAATATGTATATATGGAATTTATACTTTTTTTGCAATGTTTGATTATATATTACATGTTTAAGCTATCTTACATCATACGGATATAAACGATATTCAAGCCAGTATGATATAAGCGATTTCATTTTGCATCTTATGATTAAATACTTGCGTATATTTTTTATATATATATATATATGTATATAGAATATATTTTACATTTATCTCAAAAAATGAGAATGTTTTAATGAATGAAAAAGCGATAATTATTTGTGCTGCATGTATTTTGCAGTAGCATGCTTCTAAACAAAATAGTGAAATGTTTTTTTTTTTCTTTCATATATAAGAAAGAGAGGAAAAGGATCCCATAGGTTGGTATTCTTCAATGCGATTACGACGTCGTGACTCTTGAGCGTTCTGTATGTGTGTATGCGTGTTTCTTTTTCATTCTCTTCTTTTCGTTTTATCAATAATAGTTCTTTTTGTATCCCTCTTCGGCATGATTATAGTTTTTACGAATGAGCCTAACAAATGTAAGAGTTCTTCTTTTCTTTGCTATTTTGACGCTTGTATTACTCCTAGAGCGATTTTGGCTTCGATTCTCCTATTAATGAATGTTGAGGCTTCGTTGAAGATCAAATAGATATTTTTGAAGTTACCTTGTAGCTCGAATATGTTTGAAAAGCCGTTTGTATCTGTCTGTACTTGGAATCGATATATATTTCGTCGTTATATATCTTGGATTTGCTGCTGGTGATGGAATGTATTGATTGACATATGCACTTTGTTATACTTACATATAATCAGATTTGTTTTCTTTGTTGTAACAGTCGATTGAGTCTTGTGAAGTTTAGAATAATTGATTCCATTATATGAAGAATGCGATTAAAAAATAAATACTGTTACAGACTGCTTATGTGCACGTTACGTATGTATCTGTACACAAACAGGTTGTACAGCAATTGATTTAATATTATACAGAGTGTCCTGATAATCGTTAACTCTTGTCCACAAGTACTTTCAATTTCGAGTCGATTCCTTTTGCGAATTTTTGTATTATAATTGTGTGTGTGTGTAAAGTCAACTTAAGTTCTCAGTGTCAAGTAAGATTCTCAAGTTAAAATTAACGCAAAGTCTATAAATTGTAACTCAGCTTTTTCCAACGATTTATTCTCCATTCGGTGTATTTGAAAAACAATCCATGCATCTATATATCGTAACACCATTCTTCCGATTTCTATCTTTGGCCCTTTTATTGTTAAATGTGACAATGGATCTCGGGGACTCTCTGTATATATATTCGGATAAATTCATCGAGTCGCCTCGGACTCTATATTTAAAAAATATTCTTGGCTCTTGCAAATATACTTCGACATAACTGAATCGATTATAAACGGATAAAAAAAAGAGAGAAAGAAAGAAGGAGAAAAAGAGAGAGAGAGAAAGGTAGAGAGAACGAGAGGGAGAGCGAGTGAGAAAGAGTCGACTATGAATTTGTCTATTGTCTATTTCTATTATATTATAAAAAAGCCGGTGTGCATGGTCATCAGCTTGTGACGGCAAAGCGCAACTGGGTATGTTGATCGGTTTGTGATCAGGTGGTACACGTCGGGGTCGTCAGAACGCTACTTCCTCGAATACCTCGAGTCCTTCCCCGGCGGCGCCAGCCGCCGCACCCGCTGCGGGAACGGTGTCGCAGCCGCAGCAATCGCAGCAGCAGCTGCAATCGACCGTGCAGACGCCCGTCGCCCCGGCGTCGCCAACCGTCCCGGCGACCAAGGAAGATCATCTGCCGGCGGCGTCCTCGCCCGGCGGCACAGCCGTCTCCTCTCTCCCGTCCGCGGAAACCGCAGGCGCCACTGGCCGGCCGCCGACGCCCGGAGGACCGACCGGCGAGAAGAAGGCCGGTGGCAAGTCGTCCGCGGCGCAGCCGTCCCCGTACTGCGACTTCTGCCTGGGTGACGCGCGCGAGAACAAGAAGACCGGCGGTTCCGAGGAGCTGGTATCGTGCAGCGATTGCGGCCGCTCAGGTAAGCCAGAGGAAAAGATCAAGCGCAAGTACACCCGGCGAGCGAATCACAATTAACTCGCGCTGTCGCCGGCGTGCGACGACGACAACGACGAGGACGATGATGATGGTGATAACTACTACTTCGACGACGACGACGACGACGATGACGACGACTGCGACGACTATGACGACGACGACGACAATGACGACGATGACGACGACGCCGACGACGATGATGATGATGGTGGTAATCACGTAGCCACATGTATTCATTGAAATCGATATATTCCGGATTGGCGGTGAGAGCTGTACGTTCCCACGAATGGTTCTATTTTCTACGTCTCTTTGCGAGTCTATCGCGCACTGCGTTATTCTGTGCATACCTAGCCAAATACAACTCAAAAAAAAAGAAGGAAAGAAAGAAAGAAGGAAATCGGCTTGTTGCAATATCTCGCGTACGCTTCCTCGCGAATACGCGCGAATAACGCGGGGTGACCCCAGCAGCTTACTTACGGGATGTACATGACTTGGAGATTACTTAGCGACGCGATGGTTTAATAGTCGGTAGCTCGACGTCGGCGACGTCGGAGCGTTTTACGGAGAATATTGGGTATATATATACGTGTTTATGCTATATATAATCGTTTATACTTCCATGTTTCAGCTGTTAATATCATGAAAGACATTAAGTAATTCGTTAATTTTACGAGCAAGCAAGCAAGCAAACAAGCAAGCAAGCAAGCAAGCAAGCAAGCAAGCAAGCAAGCAAGCGTACGTGCCCTTCCTTACGCAAAAGAGGACCTCGCTCTGTTTTCCATTCGTGTATTCCAAAAACGTACCTACAATTGTTAAACGCGCAATCGAGATGTTTAGAATTAACCGTTATATTTGTACTATCTTCCTTTTTTTTATCGCTTCGTTAATTAATGCGTTAATCACTAAGCACGTGTATGTTAAACCGTTAAAAGTGTGTGATATCCACTTATCGGCTTTTGTAGATCATGTTTTTTAATTACGTCTCTAGGTTCACCGAGATGGTGGGGGATGACTTTTTGAGTTGTATAGGGTTACAGTTGTAGCGTTGTGACGCATTTTGTCACTGCCGCCAAGGGTAGTAGAAAAACCATGCTGTTGCAACTGGGTGCAATAATTAAGAAAGAAAGGAAGGAAGGCATTCAATTATCTGCACAGTGTAGGATCAAACGGTTACGAGCTTTACATACACTAGTCAAGGCGGAGGAATACAAAACATCGTTTTGTCAATGGTGCAACTTGTCGCATCTGAGTAATAGGAATTTTCAGGAATTCCTTTACTACGCGAATTTGCTGTGATTTATAGTATCTCAATGATTAGTTTCTAAGAATATATTGAAATCGGTAACGCGGTAATAATTACGAGGACAAAAAGAAACAAAGCACGAAATTAAAAGTCTTCATCAATGAGAGAAGTCAAATTTTTCGTCGTGTGTATGTATGCGTGATTGGATATCGAGTAAGCAGATCGATCGGTTCGTTTGCTTTTTATGTGGAATTACGTAACGCAAATTTGTTGAAATTCCTGTTGCACAGTACCACCAGAGCACGTATTGAGGAGGATGTATTTGTCTTCTGTTTGACAGTGTATCCCGATATTTTCGTTATTGTGTTAGAAATCAAAAGGGAAGGAAGGCGATGTACGGCGTGAGAAACGCACCGGCAGGTTTAGAAGAATTTTAGATGCAATATA
>JAJVSH010000051.1:426753-468938 GCA_021460005.1 Tetramorium alpestre
TTATACATTCTTTACAGCGATATTACTAATGTGAATGAACGAACGAATAGAGATTTAAATTAAAGATCGCTAAATAGGACAATACTCTCCTAGTTCTAGACTCTGCTCTACTCTTAGTCAATGATATTTGAAATTCGGTTGCTTTCAGAACTTTTGCAATTGCTTAAATTTAACGAAAAATTTGGCGATCTCGAGTTTTCTCGGTAACTCTTAGCCTCCTCGCTATCGACTTGACCCCGGGCCGGGGTCCTCTAGAAAAAAGGAATTACGGAAACGAAAGAATTCATATTCTAGATCATGATATTAATAGTATTTGTTCCATGAATAGTGATAAATAGAATATTATCTGTTTCTCTGTATGTATCATGATACTAAAAGCTTTTACACATAGCTATTAGTAGCAGATATAGCTGTCATATACAGACTTGCTACAGTACTGGAGGAAAATTATATTCTACATGTTCTTCGTCATTTATAGCTCAGTATTTTTATATTTTATATATATTAAATGTACTTAATTTAAGACGGCGCTGTGGGTGATATTTGGTATTCGTTGGTTAATGTAAAATCTCATTTTCCAATTTAATCGATTTTATGACCGCCTAATTGTAAACTATTTTTAGAATTACACTTGAACTTCTGTAGATTCATTTTAAGTCCTCTTTTCCGATTTAGAGAGCGCGATGGATTTATATTTTATATCGCTTACTTTTAACATTATGTATGCAAATTTGAAAATAAATATTAGTTTATACAAACCGGATCATTAAGTTTAGAACAGTCTTATTGCGTGCCATTGTATACTTTTTCAACTCTCTCCCTCCGCAGGAGAAAGAAATATAACAAATGACATGAAACTCACGAACAGGTGCTATATTTCAGGGATTAGCTTTTCTTTCGATAATTACGATTACTTTGTAATATTGGCAGCGATGTTTTTAAGCCAAGGGGCACTACGTTCTACGATTATAGTAAATAATTGCTATCCACAAAAATTGTAATGTAAGATATAACAAAAGTTAGTAATCCGAAAAATATAACATTTTTTCATAAAAATAGCATTAACATAAATATGTTGGACTATTTATTTCAGATACTCCCATTCTCCATGAATAAATGAAGAAATGTATGAAATATTCTTCCGATTTTTTTTAGCGCAAGTAATTACAATCTCAGGTAGCAAGCTGACATTATTTATCATCATTCTGACCTTTAACAATATTTTGACTCTAAAATGACGACAAATAACATCAGCTTGCTACCTGGGGTGAAACGTAAATTAATCGCGTTTTATACTTCGTTACTCGATCTCGACTAAGATTTCGGACAAATCTTTCCGCTGTAAATCGGGTATAGTAGCATCTTTGCTTGGGTAACCGACTGGCAAAAGTAACATGAGCTTCTCGTTGGATGGGCGTCCAAGGAGGCTACGTATAGCCGGTCCGCAGTTTAATGGCGTGGATGTAAGAGTCACCAATCCAGTGTACTGTGTTTAAGAGTGATATGAAATTAATTAAATAGAATATAATTTTATAAACAATATTATTTTTCGAATTAATATTTTTTTTCTTCAATAATTTAACTCATTTTAATATGTTCTAGATTTTTCGTGAATTCTGAAAAGAATTCCTTAGAGCATAAGATTTGAGACGCTAATATTCATCACAGGAAAATATAAAAAAATTATAAAATTACCTGTATAGCAGTAATGAGAATTCCACACGCAATAGAAACGCTCATTTCATGGTAATAATGAATCTTTTTTCCTCCATTAGGCAAAATGCCATAAGTTTGCTTAAACACAAGTATCAGGTATGGGGCTTCGGTGAGATATTCCTTTATCCAGTTGGTCCTCAGCGGGGCTAAATCAGTAGTCCATTTTATGCCCATCCTCTTCTTATAATTGATCTCCTCCTCTTGCTCCACGATGTCTCTGATTTGCGATTTCGTAGTCGGATTGGATATCGCGACAAAAGTCCATGGCTCCGTATGCGCGCCGCTGGGAGCAGTACCTAAATAAAAGAAGCGTGAGTAACTTGGAAGATGCGAACTCAAGATCAGCTTATCCTAACAGAGAACACTAATGTTCTCGGATAACGCTATCGATAATATTAAATTTTTATTTCAGTATTTTAATAAACAATTTATCTTGTGAATTATTTTTCTCTATTTTTTTATTTTTACAATGTCTATTTATATCTTGACAAAAATCTAAAATGCTGAGTTTTAATTTTTCAATCATGCGGTGCTCTCCCACGGTCCAAGGATACTCGAATTTTGGAAAAATCTCACTTGACAAGTATTACCTGCAGCTCTTATAATTTCACGGATAATTTCCTTTGGAACAGGATCCGTGCTGAAGAATCTTAAGGTCCGTCTGGCCGCAACTATTTTATAAAATTCTAACGCACGAGCTAACAGCTCCTTTTCGGGCTTGCGATCATAATGATACGGTATGTGCTTGAGGTCGCGTGGTAGAGCGGGCTCCTCCTCAAGTGTTTCATTCACTTCTGAAAAACAATACGAAGCAATTTATCTTATCGAAGTATCTTTATCAAAGTGTATAGTTTGATATATATATTTTACACATGAATTGAAAGATAAATTAAGGAAAAGAATAAAGTCCAGATATTGTATTCTTATGGAATAAAAAATTATTTCGGACGAAAGGTTTCTAGGTCCTTCTCTTTCGACAATCGAAAATAGAATAAGAATCGCGTGATATCGGAATTATGTCTTGTGACCATCAATTTAATTATCATCGTTACGTTATTCCTTTGCGATCCAATATGCGATTCTCTATACTGCGTCAATATTCCCAATAAAACAGTACGTGAAATCCACGTTTTTTCTACGTAAGATCCACGTGAATTTCACGTACTGTTTTATTGGAGAAAATGGCTAATTTTCAGATCTCAGGAAAAAACCACGAATGAGACGTTCTTCCCAAAATGCTTTTCTTCCCAAAATGCGGCGAGTATGACTGACAACTATATTCTATCCAACGTTAACGTAGATCTACTCGCTGCGACATTACCTTCACTTGGATCCGCGAATTCGTCGGATGCCATGAACGCACGCGTCCCACTTTGTGCCTCAGTTGCCTCGGCTGGCCGTCCGAAGAACTTTTTGTATAGGACGAATGAGACGACGACGATGAGTACGTGATAGAAGTACTTGACCGTGAAGGGTATGTATTCGACGAACATCTTTATGCACGGTTGAAGACGGAGGCCTACCAGCTGTGTGTTACTTCGCATGCATTACTGGTCCACTATCGAACAGGGTAATCGCACTCGACTCGATAAAAGGAATCAGATGCCAATATCAGGCGTTCACCGTCACTCGCAAACGTGACTGTGTACGGTATAATTGAAATTGCAAACCCACGAAGGAAAGACAAGAATGGTGAGGGGGAGGGGGGAGATATTTTTCTTTCCCTCTCTCCACACTCTGATTTGCTACGAGTCACCATTGCTCCTACTCAATATTTGATTAAGTTAACTAAAAACAATGAGTAAAATTAGTGATATATGTTTTGAGTAAGCCTTACTCAATATGTTGTTAATTTATCTAATTTAACTTCACTGTCAAATGTTTTAGTCAAAATTAATGAAATATTGAGTAGGAGCAGTGGCGATCTATGGAATAGTTAAAAATGACTCAAATTGAGTATAATTTGACACTACGAGTTTAACAGTGTGCCCTTCGGTAATTGAAAATTTGTCGAGTAACTCGCGCTCGGCCTTTTCCTTCGCGACTGTTACGAGATTCCGCGAGAAACAAATTATATAAGTACTTTACGGAAAAATCGTAAATCAATCGATATGTGCTTTCGTAGGAAGTTTTTCTGAAACGCCGATAAGGCATTTGTGCGATTCATCGTTCGCACAAATGATTTACGCTTCTCATTGTCGAGCTGAAAAAAGCGGACGATATCGCGTTCGTAGCGTGTTACTTTGAAAGTCGATGAATATTATTACGAAATATTTATCGCAGCTTTGTTATGAAATTACCGGCCAATGAAGGAGGCTCTTGCGTGCCTCTTTACTTCATTTACTTTCGATATCTTGTTTACCGTTCCTAACGGAAACTCACTCAAAGCCTGAAGGGATAAACAACCTCTCCTGTACAGAAGATCTTCGGAGCGGCGAGATTCTTTTTTTTCCAAGTAACATACTTTACGAGCTACCGAGCGATAGGCAGGCTCGTAAATTTTTTGTTTTTAAATGAAAGCGAAATGATTAGCGAAGGCTGCATGCGGGCCTCATCGTTCATGTGCTGAATATGGAAGAATTTATGCGCCGATTGGCGCAACGAGAAGGCAAGTCCGAGCGACAAGATTCTAGATCCCGTTCCAGATCTTTTAATGACGCTCGTTTTCCTCATCTCTCTCTTTTTTTCTGCTACCTATTACATATTTTGTAATGTAACTCGGTGGCCAACTGACCGAGGAGAACGATCGAGAGCGAGATACACTCGAATAATTTCGAATTCGGGTTTGCCGGTGATGTTTACGTCACTTCGTTAAATTTGAAAGATAGACTTCTGGTTTTTTGATATTCCATTGATAGTCCATTAATTATATCGTAAACCATCCCGACGACAGTTATCTCGATTCGTTGAGATCTAGAGATCGCCTTTCGTTTGCATTTTAAACGCGTCTGTCCCTCCGATTAACAAATGATGTAATAGAAACCGAGAATCAGTTTTCAGGGGCTCCTAATAGCTTTGACTCTCGCTCCATTTACATATTACGTAACTTCGTTCGGCAATCGGGTCAACGTTTAAAACAAAAAAAAAAAATAACAGGGAAATATTTATTAAATTCAGTTTTCTTGCATAGATTTTTCTTTATGAAATATGTAGAAGATTTTTTGTATTTCTGTGTATAAAACTTCCGCAAGGAGAGGTTTGCTCTCAAGGCGGAATAATACCCTATAATTCTTTTGGGAAAAAAAGGAAATGTATTTTTATCAATTCTTTTTTCTTCTTGTTATTTTGATGCAACGATTAACGAATTAATCTCCCCGACTTGAGTGCCAATCTGGCGTATTTTCTCATTTTCTCTCCCGCTTTACGATCGGAACGTGATGCAACGTGTGCCGTGCTGACCTTGATTATCAATAAGGAAAAATCGATACATAGAATTAACGAGAACGCAGTGCCTTCCTCCGAGGATGGAGAATCGCGGATGATATTCCGGCTGCGTGCATACGATTTTTCTCGCGATCGCAGCAAATAATATCGGAATGCTGCGTTCGACACTTTGGAACTGCTCCGTATAAGACACTATAAGATATAAAAAAACAAGCAGCGGAGAGAGAGAGAGAGAGAGAGAGAGAGAGAGAGAGAGAGAGAGAGAGAGAGAAGAAATCACACGAAATCCTCGGAAGCAGGGCCGTGTCAAGCATTCGGCACGCGCGCGATAAAAAGAATGACTTCCGAAGGAACTTAATTAAAATCTGTTCGACGAAAATTATATTTAACTACGCCAAAAGGTGTCTTTGTCTTTTATTCCGTCGGTTTCGGCATCAAATATCTATATGCGCGGAGCAGTTGGCTCGGAAACATGACTGTCCATGTCGCATCGGCCATCATACGAAATATGTATCGAATGTTGCAACAGAGTGGATTCACTTCGCACTTCGTTTAACTCAGGATCGAGCGGTGATCTCGGTCGGATGTGTCACCGAGATCGCGA
This sequence comes from Tetramorium alpestre, assembly GCA_021460005.1. Lineage (NCBI taxonomy): Eukaryota > Metazoa > Arthropoda > Insecta > Hymenoptera > Formicidae > Tetramorium > Tetramorium alpestre. Next base: position 432,458 of record JAJVSH010000051.1, read on the forward strand.
CGGTCGCCAAGATACCCAAATAGAACAAAAAGTCACGGGTAATGTCAAAGTGACGTCGAAACGATCGAATTGCGATCGAAAGATGAGTTTTTACAATCTCGTCGTCTCGACGTCACTCTGACATTGGGAAAGCTTTCCAACAAGAGACACAAATCAACACAGGAGCTGTTCTCTCATTGTCTCTCATTGTCACTATCTAATAAAGATGGAACGACTCCTGTGTCGATTTGTGTCTCTTGCTGGAAAGCTCTCATTATCGTTCGACTTTCTGTCCGACAGTTACGTATGGCGTAAACGCGTCTCAACCGTTACACTCCGCGTCGAAGTGATAACGGTAACCACGCGATAGGCGCGTGCCGAAATCGGGGGCGCGAGCGCGCGGCGTCACGGCCCTGAGAGCGGTCAGCGCGCGGCCGGCCAATGAGCGGAGGCGCGTGACCGGCCAATAAGCGGCGGCGCGCGGCGACTGCGCGCTCGGCGCCGAGCGCGGCAGTAGCGAAAACGTGCACGGATCCGGCGACACGGCTGGCGGGTCCGTCCGCACGATTCGGGCGCGGCGAGAAACGCGGTGGTGACCATGTAAAGAGGGCCGCTGCGGCGGCGGCGGCGCTGAAACCGTTGACTCCTCACCGCGAGGCGGTTCTCCCCGGTGCGCACCAGGCGCACCGCGACCCCGGCTGCACCTTGTGCACGCGCGAAATCGGAGCTCTCGCTCCTCTCTACGCCGTATTATCGCGCAAGCAGCTCGCGCGCGCGCATACACGTTGCTGCGCACGTACGTGCATCTGTGGTTACACGCGCGAGACGGACACACGTGTGGCACGTACGCGATACGCGAAGCACGAGAGAGAGAGAGAGAGAGAGAGACACACAGTGAGACGTTTCTCGACGCGGATATGGGCGTACCGTGTCGCCGCGAGATGCGCGTCGCGTGAACGGATCGAGTCGGTGATCCCAATCCCGTGACGTCTCGCAGGAACGGACGACGCAACAGTGACAAGTGACGCGGCGCGGCGCGAGAAGAAGAACGGGGCCAGAGACGGTGTGTGCGAGGGAGGAGAGCGAGAGGGTATGGAGAACGCCATGCAGCCGCTACTTCCACCGCCACCCCCACCCGTCTTCGACATGCCACGAAGCAGCACGGAACAGACGGTCACCCACGAGTTGATATTCGGTGAGTCCACTGGTGTTCTCTGTACGATGCTCCGTCCAAGGTCCGGCGACGCGTGACACCGAGTCGCGGATCGAATTGATCGAATGCGAGATTGTCCCAGCGATCTTTCCCAGGTAGAAGTCTTTCCAAGAAGTCGCAAAGATGTCAAAATGACTCCCAAATGTCATTATTATGTCATTTTCGCGCTATTTTAGCGTTATTTTCATGTCAATATGATGTCATTATAATTTTTGTTCTACCTGGGCTCCTTCTCCGAGCGCCTCGCCGAAATCGCATTGCGGCGCTCCGACACGTTCCCGGTGATCGCGAGTATCATTATTTGATATATACACTTTGTATTTTCTATTTTCCCAATCCGATTTCTCAATGTCGTCAAATACGGTACGTTGCGCAACCTGTTCGACACGCGCCGGCCGTCGAGTCCTTTGTACTTTGATGATAGAGCGATCGAGGAGTATCGGCGCGCGTGTCCGTTTATAGACATTTCGAACGAAGCGCCACGTTCGACACGCGCGACGTAAAATTAAAAAGCTGCGACGACAGAGGAGCTTTTATTTTTTCGTTTTGCTCCCGCGTTTGAAAATCATTCCCGCGTGAGGAGGGAAGGGGAGGGGAAGAGAAAAAAGAAAAGTGTGTGTGTACTCTCACGCCGTTCACTCGACGTTGCGTCAAGATCGCCTCAACAACGCGCACCGGCTTCCCGCCGCTAGATAAATAGCCTCTCTCTATATTTAGACGCAGTAGTATGTAAACATAATCAGACAGCTCCGTTCGAGAAATTAGGTCTGATCTGGTGAAAAACGCTGTCCCGTCGCCAAAAGTCCATTCTCTCGCGTCTCCGACAGACCTGGCAAAGGCACGGCTTGTGCGCCAAGTTTAATCGGTAATCAGTAATTTCTGACATATTTTGGACGAAGTATGGAACATGTGGCTTAATTAGGTTTATTAGCTTCTATAGTCTTTAAGCCGGTCTCAATCATAACTGTTCCTCAGAAGAATGGAACAGCTGTGATTGCACTGACAGAAAAATATAGTTACTTTTGGCCTCGATCACAATTTTATAATATTTCTAACAATAAATATGATTAACTTAACTATATGCATCGTTAATGTAAACCATAATTATCGTTAGAAATATTATAAAATTCTGGTCGAGGCCAAAAGTAACTATATTTTTCTCTCAGTGTGGCCAGCCTAAGAACTACGAATGTTATTAAACCCGATTAAGGATGGCGTGTAAACGAATCATTAGGAAAGGGTCGTGAAGGGAGTTCAAATTTCGGTACTTGTCTCATGTACAATTTTCAGCGAGAAGTCATAGAGGATCTATATAGATCCAGGTGATGTTAGGACTGAAATAGTCTTACTCACCCATCTTACACTACTGGACACTTGGACAAAGTATTATAGAAGGAAAGTATGAGATACTATAGATAACAATGACGATCACGTTAGATAAATATATATGTCGAGTCTACTGTCGTCGTTGTTGTTAGCGCGATATTGTAGCGCAGGGTAATATTACATTGACGCAAAATATAACAGAAAACACAAACCAACCTACGCACAATACTTTCTCAGCGGGGCGGATAACCCTTTGTCTCCTACACACTTATAATAAAATATATACTACCGATGAGTAAATATACTTGTTCTAAGTATTTAGTAAATTTATATATCCGCAAATCTATCATAAAGTCATTATAAGCATCACATTTACTTAAAACATATTCTGGACTCTTGTAATATAACGAGTAATATCTTAAATTTATCTTTAAATTCTACAATACTTTGTCCAAGTATGCATTAATGTAAGACGGGCGAGTAAGGTTATTTCAGTTCCTAGTTGAACTCGGGAACCTTCTTTTATTACATTCACATTAGCATGAAACCACGCGTCATCCTAATTATCTCTTAATTATTTCCTTTCTCAACAATTTTATTTACGCTTCGCATGTATGTATTTACCACATAGTCAAGCTCATTCATTTAAGAGATCTTCTCGTCCATCGTATCGAAATATAATAATATAATTCGAGAGATAAATGTAATATAAAATATAATATAAATACAATATCAATTACAATTGTTAAATATTTAATTACCGATTATTATGCTTCTGCTTAATGTTCCGCGTAATATTTGTTATTTCCATTAAAGCAGATGTATTTTTCCGCAGACTGCGGAATATAACAGAAAAAATTCCGTTTGCTATTTTTCTTGATATTTGTGAAAAAATGACTAAATGAAGAGTCACGCTATTATCACGCAAAACACGATCTAAATCGTCTACGTGCGCACCCGCGAATCCTGTTCTTGCTGAGAGCAGAAAAAAAGCTTGAAGCCAGCCGCGCCGTCGTCTTCGTCGTCGAGTTTTCGATAGACGATATCGCCAGAGCCGGTTCCACCGACGTTGACTTCCCGGGGACAAACTTGCGTGAATGTTGTTATCCAATCGACCGCGAATGTCGCCGTTAAATCGCGTCTTTGAGTCTTTAAATCAACTGTAGCTCTCACACGACGTCGATTGACGAATTTAATCTCCGGTTTACGCTATATGTAATCCATTATTATAATCTCGTCGTCACTAAACGCTAAAATATTTAAAGATAAAATATCTGCAATAGTTACAAAATTTTTATCTAATTAATAATTTTAAATATGTACCTTTTTATCGAAAGAAGACGCATTGAACAATAAAAAACTGTAAATAATTGCACGAGACAAATGCCAATTTTTATTAACATTTTGATATTTATTATAATTTACAATTATAATACACATTTAATATATAATAGTGTCATACTCTTTATATAATTTTATATAATCATAAAGCAATTACGAAAATTGCATTACTTATTAAATAAGTATCACGTTAATACGGAATTATCAATCACAATTATGGGAAATTTTGAAATTATTCGGCAAATCGAAAGTTGAACTAACAGGAAAATTCTATACTACCTTTACCAATGAAGCCCCATGAAATATTTACGAAAGGTCAAAGGTAAGCACTACGATGATTTCCTGAACTTTAGCCCCTTCAATGTGTTTGAACTAAAGCGAAGCGCATTATCGGCCTTGCAAATTTACGATTGTAAACAATGAATTGAATACGTCTGTGCCTGTGCAAACTGTCTACAAGAATTGTATTAAATGTTTCTCACAAATGCTTCATATCTTATCGGAGAAATGATGCTTTTTATCGAAAAAAAATTAGATGTAGAATCTATTTTATATTTATTTTAAGGAATAGCCTTGGAGGAAATAATTATTGTCAATGCGTAGCGCTTGGAGGAAATAATAATATGATAGATTCTAAATCTATCAATAATAAATTCTACATCTCATTTTTTTCGATAAAAAAACATTACATTTCTACGATGGTAAAGATATAAAACATTTATGAGAAATATTTAATACAATTCTTGTAGACAGTCGGTGCAGAGGCACCGACCTATTCAATTCATTGTTTACAATCATAAATTTACAAACCGATAATACGCTTCGCTGCAGTATTGAAACACACGAGGCTAAAGATCAAGAAATCATCGTCGTGCTTACCTTCGAAGGGTTATCCGTTAACAAATTATTTGCGTATATTCCACTCATATTTTTTCTTATTGCGCGATATCTGCGTGACGACGCTTATATTTAATTTCGATTTTCCCGAAATTCCTTTCTGCTAATCGGCATCGGAGAACCACGTTAAATAACTTTGGAGTACGGCGTCGCGTTAGAACCGTTTTTGAGGGGTCCTCGGTATTTTCCATATCAGCTGTTAGCTGTTAGTTTAGACTTGGTCGGGCAGCGGGAGTAAGGCTAATTAAATTAATTGTACGAAGCAAAATACTATATTCCAATACGCAGCGCATACACACAGAAAAATATTCATTCTAGAGACGAAAAAAAGCAATTACTTATTTTATTTTATTTAAGTAATAGTTTTCTTCAGCAAAGAATATTTTCTTAATAATAACTATGAGATACTATAATACAGATAAAACCATGTTTCCTTAGTAAAGCAAAGAAAATGATATTTTCCTGATCCCAGGCTATAAGCTATATTTGGCTGCCTCGTGATAAACAGCATTCTTCGTCATTGTATAACTATAGCGATATGTGAGACGTCCAGAAAAGTAAAATTTTTCTAAACCAAAATCTAAATATACCACATATAAATAAGCAATATTATAGTCGTACTTTTATTTGATAATGTNTTTGTGGTTGATTTGTGGTTGTTGCAATAATAATAATATTTTTAAATGCACAATATGTATATCGTACATTTGCTGCAACTAAAAAATTGTCTTTTCTTAATCGTTTGGTTAAAAAAAGAACACGTGGATCACTCCGTGGCTTCTTTTATCTCTTTATAAAAATTTGTAGTTCAATCAAACAATTTGAATAATAAGTAACATTGGCTCCATGTGGCACGTAACATTTAAAATTAAATGTCGGATATACAAAAAAAATTTGAAGAAAGATCTAGGCGGGCCAAAGCGCGGAGGAATGACGGCGAGAAGAACAACGCACAATGTTCTTCAATGAGTTCGTGTGCATTTTAACAGGTGGCGGCACGTCGTTTCTATTGAATAAACAATCGGCTACGACGTTGAAAATCTTCGAGATACATTCGGCCTTTAAGAAAAGGCCATTTTAAGATTACTACCTTGGCTAAAGAATTGTAGATTTTTCAATAAAGAATTAGTTCTAATTTGTATAATGTGCATTGTTGAGCAAATAAATATCATTAGCTATTTATTTAGAAACTCGAAGAAATGTTCTTTTTTTGGCAATAAAAAAAAACAATTTTTTAGTTGTAGGAAATGTGCGACATATCTATTGTGCAGTAAAAAAAATATTGTAACAGTCAACCACGAATACATTACTAAATAAAAATGCGATAAATTATATGTAATATTGGTCAATATTTATGCGTGGTATTTAGATTTTGGTGTAGATAATTATAATCTTTTAGATGTCACTCACATGATATAGTTACAATAGAAGTTAATTGAACTCGGATTAAACTTTTGCTTAATCTTCCGCGTAATATTTGTTATTTTCAGTAAAGCAAGCGAATTTTTAGACCGCGAAATATAGCAGAAGAAATTTCGTTTGTTATTTTTCTTGATTTTTGCGGAAAAATACGGACTAAATGAAGAGTCACGCTGTTATCACGCGAAACACGATTAAATCATCTTGGCTGCGAGCGCAGCACGTGAATTCTGTTCTCGCCGAGAGCTGAAGAAAAGCGTGAAGCCGGCCGCGTCGTCTTCGTCGTCGAGTTTTTGATAAACGATATCGCCGGAGCCGATTCCACCGACGTTGACTTTCCGGAGACAAACCTGCGTAAATGTTATCCAGTCGACCGCGAATGTCGCCGTTAAATCGCGTCTTTGAGTCTTTAAATCGACTTTAGATCGAATGACCTCTCACAGGACGCCGATTGATGAATTTAATCTTCGGTTCACGCTTTATGTAATTCATAATCTCTGAACGTTAAAATGCTTAAACACAAAATATCTACAATGGTTATGAAATTCCTATCTAGTAAATAATTTTAAATATGTACCTTTATTATCGAAAGAAGACTTGCATTGGACTTGCGTTAAACGATAAAAAATTAACTGTAAATAATTGCATGAGACAGATGCCCATTTTTATTAACATTTTGATATTTATTATAATTTACAATTATATTACACATTTAATAATAATGATGTCATCATACTCTTCATACATATAATTTATAATTAAAGCAATTACGAAAATTGTATTATTTATTAAATAAGTATCACGTTAATACGGAATCGTCACACAATTACGGAAAATTTTGAAATTATTTAGACAGATCGAAAGTTGAACTAAAAAGAAAATTCTATACTACCACTCTACCATTAAAACCCCATGAAATATTTACGAAAGGTCAAAGGTAAGCACGACGATGGTTTCCTGAACTTTAGCCCCGTGTGTTTGAACACTGAAGCGAAGCGCATTATCGGCTTGTAAATTTACGATTGTAAACAATGAATTGAATGCGTCAATGCCTCTGCAAACTGTTTACAAGAATTGTATTAAATGTTTCTCATAAATGTTTCATATCTTAACCGGAGAAATGATGCTTTTTATTGAGAAAAATTAGATGTAGAATCTATCGTATTATTATTTTCTTCAAGGAGTAGTTTCGGAGGAAATAATTATTGCCAATGCGCAGCGCTTGCTCCGTAGGGGGCCAAGGATTAGCCCGGATAGGTGTAGTAAGCTTTAAGCTGTAAGTAATTGACCAATGACAATCAATTATTCTCTTCATCTTTGTCTGTGATTGGTCAATTTTTTAAGGCTTAAAGCTTACTACCTATTGTAGACCCGGGCTTATCCGCTGACAAATTATTTGCGTATACCCCACTCATATTTTTTCTTATCGTGCGATATCTCATGATGCTTATATTGAATTTGGATTTTCCCGAAATTCCTTCCTGCGTGATCGGCATCGGCGAGCCGCGTGTTGTTATGTAACCTCGGGGAGCGGCGTCGCGCTAGAACCGTCCCTGAGGGGGCCTCGGTGTTTTCCAAATCAGCTGTTAGTACGCGACCGCGGGGCAGCGGGAGAGAGGCGGTCGCTGGGGAGGGTGGAGTGTAGCGCTCGCGTAGGGTCCGTCGGTCAGGTTCTTCAGTTCACAACGACCCTGCGCGCGGAGCAGATCGTCGGGATTCCCGCTCGCGCTTCGCGTAATTCCCTCGTATTCTGCTACATAACGCGCGACGGACGACGACAATCCCGTCGCGACGTCGCGCGCTCGTTACGGCGACACCGAGGCCGGGCACTTTCGCGAGGACACGAGGATTGTTGGATCTCAGGTTTTGTCGAAAGGCGGACGGTTTCGGGTGAAAGTGAAACTTTTCGAAACCGGCACCAGACACGACTGTGTTTCCGAAATCGCGTTCTCTGCTGCGTGAACGTTCGCGGACATCCGAAAACACGCGATCTCCGATTTCGCAACCATCAACGTCGACGTCCATCCGTGATCGACATTCTCGACGGACTGGAAACGCAATCGGAGAACAATATCACGAAGAAAAATTCTGCAGATTGTAGCTGAAGCTTACGAGGACACGAACGTTGGACGGAAAAGAGACTCGTTTATTCTCCCTTCAGCGACAGTTGGTTTTTTTCTGACACAGCCAGGCCGATGAAAGTAACGCGCGCGGCACCAACGCCTCGCACCTGACGTTCCGGGGCACACGCGGCTTCCACGCGTCGACGTTCTCGGCGAGCGGTTCTCCCGGGGGGGAAAAACGGGACGAGATATTCGCGAATCTGGTCAAGGCCCTCCGAGACACTTGTCGAGACGATCGTGCGAACAGCCGACTGCGAGCGTGTCGCTCGCCAGCGTGGCACCAAAGTGTGTCAGTAGGATAACCGACGACGTTTACGTTTCGTTTAACCGACGCTGGACCATCACCGTCATCATCGGGTTACGGCGCCTCGCTTCCGCGCGGGCAATTAAGCACGTACGGTGCGAGCGCGAGCCGTCGGCGTGGAAGACCAGTGATATCGCGACCTTCGGCCCGAATAAATCGTACCTCGTGGCCACGGGGCCCATGAACACGAGGCGGCATGACCAAGACCGACTGAGTCGCGGGACTTTTTCTAATGAAAATTTAATCTGAGCCAAATCTGATCGGAGCGATCGCTCGAGCCACCTGGAACTCTTCCGAAGAGATAATCGTTAGACTCGTTAACATTAATTATTCACCAAGAACCGGAAACGACTTATCGTCGGCAGATAGCAACGGCGAACGTTCGCGCGAACGTCGCGCGAAAAACCCGACTTATGTCGATCGCCGGCCTACCGTCCCCCGCCTCGTTCTTCCTACTTCGTTTTTGCCTTCGTTCCCGCTGACATTGCTCGCGCCGCGACGACAGTGACGTACGCGGCACGCATCGCACCCCGTTACGCGATGGAGGAGGAGGAGAGTCTCGTGATGAACGACAGCGTCACGATCCCTTCGAAGAAGGAGAGCGGCTACTTCGAGGAGAACTGCGGTGACCTGAGCGACGTCATCTTCAGTAATTACAATCACTATGGGGCGCTCCTCAGCGTCGACACCGCTGGCATTTTGATCGACAACGAGGCCAGGCGCTCGAATCACTGGGAGGAGAGCAGGCAGGGATCCTCCTTCTCTTCCGGTCTGGTGGAGGACATTAATGACCTTGACGTTAACGATTCCGACGAGGCTAAGGACGACATCATCAAGAATCCTGAAGTTATTAAGCGCGACGTCGTCGTCGATGGCTCCGGCGCAGTTGTTAGCGAAGATTCCAAGGATTCTGTCTATGTCCACGAGGACTCCAAGACGATCGCCAGCTCCGTGGCGTCTACTTGCATTGATGAAGACTCGAAAACAGTTCGCTACGTTCGCGAGGACACGAAAGCGGTCGTCTACGTCCACGGCGGCTCGGAAATAATCGATTGTACCGAGGAGAATTCGAGTGTTGAGTGTACAAAGAGTCCCTCCGTCGTTGGACGATGCGTTGAAGACTGGGTCGATGTGGAGATAACTGACACAGGTAAAACCACCTCTCTCAATGATAGAGATATGTTACATCAGAGTCTTCTCGGATCCTCCTGTTCTCGTAAGATAGTCGCGTCTTTTCGTCATTCGCACTTTGACCGTCCGCCGATTGGTAATTTCTCGATGATCGCTGGCTCGTTGATCATCATCCCTCGATAGCTCGAAAACAATCGTCTTTCGTCTTTCAAGTAGGTACTTCGCGCGCCTGTCGTTAAACTGAATGAAAAATAAAATGGAAAAGATAAATAAATGAGAGGCAAAACAATGTTTTTAAGACGCGAAATTTATATCGGCCGGCGAATGTTTACCGTGCACGATATTTAGCAATGGCTTCAACAGGTCGTAAATACATGTGTAAATACGGCTTATACATTAAACCGCAGGCTTCTTAAAACCCATTAGGTATCGATTTGGTTGTTTAACATTTTTCTATTTGCTACTGAATCGCGGCGCAGCATTTGCAACGCTCGTAATCTTAAACAATTAACAATTTCTAATTATATCTATTTTGTTAATTTGTTGTGCACACAATTTAGTTTTCTCGAGAAAGAAATAGATGAAAAGTCTTCCTTTTAGTTATCTTTTTTGACGCTAAATAGCGCGTATAAAATAATATAAGAAGTCAAATTTACAACTTAGACTTTAACGATCCACTAACACCGTCGCAGATATCTAAAGCAAAAATATATTAAATTTCGAAGGCTATTAAGTCGGTGATAATTTAGTATACTCAAAATATAAACTTTGATAACGATGAAACTATAAATTGCCATCACTTTAAAGAACATATACATATTTTGTACTCTAATATTTTTTATTTAAGAATTTTATTATTCTTTTCAAATTGAATAGAAAGATTTAGAATATTAGCTTTTAATTATCGCATGCATTATTCAGAGTATCGTCAAACATCAAATAAGATTGTTTTCTAATATTTATCTAGGTCTAATATATGACGGACATGCGTTATCTTATTTGTATATAAGAAAACTTCTGAACGAATCGTTATAATAATATTTTTACATTCAAAGTATTTTCAACACAGGCCGTCTTTCATTACAGTCATATATCATATGTAATGAATGTCACAAAAATCATTGGACAGGTTTCACAGCCAAAGATTCAGACAGATTAAACTTTAAGGCTATTAAAACTTCGGGTAATTTCTCTGTCACAAATATTTGAAGTCTTTGACTAATTGTAAATATATATGAAATCGGGATCGCCGAATGTATATGCCAAAGTGATATATATTTACAATTAGTCAATATTAAAATCATAAAATATCTTGAAAAATTACTTTTGTCATGAAAAATCTTTTTCAACGCCGCAGGGAATCGGTCCGTTAAACGAAATGAAGAATTGCCGCGACTAAAATAACAAAAGGGAAGATAAAAGGGAAAAGAAACCTTACAAATAAAAACTATTCTTTCGACAATGTTCTTTCTATTTTCAATAGGTATAGAGAAAGTTTTCAAATAAAAATTAGGCCAATTTTTCCAAAATTTTCTATGGTCTTCACAATATTATTCTCAACTCTATTAACGGGTATTTTCAGATTGCTTTATTTCTGAGTTTCTAATTCTCATTGTACTGTCTGTGAGATTCCGAACTTTTGTTTTCCTAATAAAACCGATACCTGGGCTCCTTTGTTTACAAATTCTTTCGACGTTCCGATGACCATTTTTCTTCTGTAATCTTTTCTTTGCGTATGACTTTTATTCAGACCCAACGTTCAACTTTTCTCGATGTAAATATAATATAATATAATGCGGACTTCGACCTTATGCTTATTACGCTTACGACATTGCCGTGCGATATTGTGTCCTTCGTGCATGAAGATTTTTTTTTTATATAGACATTCGTGTTTGTCCCAAAAAGAGATCACGCTTCGAAGAAGAAAGATCACGGCTGTTGATACAAATTGCGCCAAGTGTGGCGAAAATACATTCAAAACACGTCATAACACTGCAATCTGCGTCTTTACCGTCACACTGAGTAGTAATTTAATTAAATAAAAAAACAAAGACTTTTAGTAATAATTTTTCTTTTTTTTTTTTTATCAACGTGCACTTGCTTTCTTTTATTTTCGAACACATGTCCATCCTTGGAGCGTACAAAATCATTTTCTGAAACATTTCTCATATATTTTCGTATTAAAAGAATAGAGAGAGAACCCTAATACTTGCGGTAGTTCCGCATACGTTTCGTATACGTGCTTTGAGCGAAAGGGTGAAGAGTTAATACCACACTGGCAGGAAGGGGGGGAGATCTTAATCACTTTCTCCTGGTATATACAAGATACGACACGAGGCTGAAACGCGCAGGTTTTGCGCGCTTTCGAAACCGGCCATGTTATTCTCAATCGAGGGAAGCTCGTTTTAGGTCCCCCGAGAAACGACGCGGCGTTTTTAATTTCGTTATGAAACGCTGCGCATCCACGCCCCTGAGCTCCGCGAGAATTATTTTTTACATTAGTAATTTTCTATTTAGATTTAGCGTTCGTTCGACATTTAACGTATTCGAGAAGTAGCGGACGGTGTCGATAATCGGCAAAACTGTCTCTCGTTTTCGTACTCTCTGTCCGCGGAATATCTACTTATAGCGAAAGAGTTGAATGTGTCGAAGCCAGCAACCCGGCGTTTCTTTGCCTGCAAACAAGCTAATCGACACGCGGAAAGGTAGTATTCTCATTCTCGTCGCTCGCTGAACAAGCGTACCGCATTTGCGAGTGCTACGGGAGATCTAAAAATAAATTGCTATTATCAATGAGTACGTGAAGCCGTATTGAGAAGCCAGCGCAAAAATATCCAATTAAAAACATTATAGACAGTTTTCACAGAATAGCCTCTTTCTCCGCCTGCCCTTGTTCGATAATAAGCTGTCATATATATTATATTTTCATAGTAAAACGTTATTATATAACGTTTTACTATGAAAATACAATTACTTGCTGCCGTTTATGAAACTGTTTATGAAAGTCGGATCGATCTTGCAATCGGAGATAAAACGCGGCGTGGTGCTTTACACACTTGACACGTTCTCGCAGAGGTAATTTTTCCTTTCGCGCATACATTTCACAGAGAATTATGGAAAAGAAATCGTATCATGTAAAGAGAAATATCACATGTCGCTAAAAATAAACGGAAAGATGTGACATGTACATGAATACAGCGTCTCGTGCAACGTGAGTGTAAGTTTTCATTTCGAAAAAAAACTTGATAAAATAAGAATCCATTGTTTTCTCTTGCGTGTAAAATGTAACAGTCATTTGTTACACAGTTCTCGTTGCACGAGAAGTGCGCTGGGTTTAGTAAACATGCGAAATTAAATAGAAATGGTTAGCACGTTACAAAAAAAAAAAAAATAGATATTGGCAATAAGCACTTGGATGATTGAAAACAATTGTTCGAGAGTTACGTTTTCCAAAGTTTCGTAAAACTTTGGCGCAAGAGTCATTCACGCACGCTGTATTGTACGAGCCACTTAACATTGCAATCACAAAACGATTGCGATTTGGAGTTCCCATCAATACAGCATGGTGCAGCTCTCAATTACACGATATCTGGTCAAAACAAGAATTTGCCTCTATCCGAACATCCATAAGTAATTTTCTAATTCTACTAAAAGAAAAACAGGATTGTGACAAAGAAATGAAATAAGACTTGATTTTGTAGGTAATCGTGAAGAAGAAGAATCTCGTTTTAATAAGAATTTTGAAAACATTTTTTCATTTGTAGAAATTATTTAATGATATTTTAAACAGGGACTGAAATAGTCCTACTACTCCATCTTACATGTTAATATAATACATAAATAACTTGAAACTTCTAGAATGGCAGTCTCCTGGGGATCTGCATCTGCCACCTGCCATTAGGAACTACCGCAAGTATTAGGGATCTCTATTCTTTTAATACGAAAATATATGAGAAAATGATTTTGTACGCTCCAAGGACATGTGTTCGGAAATAAAAGAGAGCAAGTGCGCATTGATAAAAAAAAATTATTGTTCTCAGATTCTAAGAAGCACATCTTTTCGATGTAGCATACCACGATCATTAAGATTCTGCTTTTCTTGCAACCGAGAATAGCGGGTTTAATGCTTATCCCGAGATCTTCTAATTTTAAAGTGCAATATAAAGTTAATCGGTCGCATTGTTATCGGTAACATCCGTTCGTGAGAGGAACAAGGAAAAATATTCGAATTTTTTTCCCCCTTTACTTACTACCCCATTAGAACTTCTTTTAAAATTTCCGAGAGACAACTCTGTCCAAGCCATGACAGTTCAGGTCATTTTCTATTATACGTCTATCGGTCGACTAACAATAAGACTGACCGATGCTAAAATTTCTAAAGATATATTAACCGAAGTATTATCTTCACCATTTAGAATTTCCTTTATCTCTAACTAACAAAAGCCTGAAAAATTTTATCCTCTCCGTTAGAATTTTTTTTTAAATTTTGAATAAATAAGTCTGTTCCTTATCACTATTTATATTAAGTAAATTTTCTCTAAAAAGGTAAGCCGAAACAATTCTACGGAACTTTGTAAAATATTTTTGTTGCCGGTGCAACTAATCGAACTCACTAATCTTTAGGGAACTTGAAAAGATTAAGTATATTGAATGTATCGCGGATGTGGACGTAATAATTAATTTTTTTTTAATTATAAAAAGTGAATTTTTTCTTAAAATCCTTGAAAAAGTTATGTGGAATTACATTAAATTGAATACATAATTTTTTATACATTTTAATTTTTAATTCTACGGAAAAGGGTCTTGAACTTTTGTTGCAAATAAACATAGGAATTATTTTCGTTTGACTATGGCGTCAAAATCCATACATGCGGAGCTATATCAATCTTTGCTTTTGTCACCTTATCTCGAAGTCGATACGCGCTACATCATAATGGAAAGAGCAATGATAACTATGCACTGCGAACTGTCCACAATTGCGAAAATCCGAATTGCGTTGCAAGAGAAAAATTTATTACAATTCGGTGATTAAATTATCGTCCATTGCAATTGATTGAAATGCAATAATAATTAATTATTTATCGTACGAAAAACTGAAAAATTGGGTAGAAGACAAATTGGATTAAGGACCATTAAGGATTAATTTTCATAACAAATTCTTCAACGAATTCGAAATCGAGTCTTTATACGAATTTTTATTTGAACTTTAAAATTATTGCATATTTAACTAAAAAACTTCATATTTCGAATAAACACTTTACGTATATTAAAACTTGATCATATTGCTGTAGCTCGCGCATTAATAATTTTTACATGAATAAATAGTTACAAAAACAGTTAGAAATTAGGCCCGTAATTAATCTTTGAGCCATATCATAAAAATGTAATTAACAATTATGTCGTTTGTATCGCGTTTATATTAATCATTTTAAACGCAATTCTCTTTATAAATATAAAATATAAATATAAATATAAAAATATTTGGGTAGAAATAACATGAAAACCGAGAGACAGAGTTCATCACTCCATTGCCGGTATTTACCGGTTTATTCTTGAACAGCCTTGCATTATTTATAGAACAACGGCTGTTTGAATTCTCTGTATCGGTAACTCGCGTCCCGTATGAAGCACACGTTATTAGTGATTGATCGAGTCAGTTGCGTTACGTTTTTTCCAGCATCCACGTGGAGGCTTTAACATTTTCTTTTTCTTCATTAAGATTTCCTATCTTTCACGGCCGTCCGGCACGAGCATCTGCCGTTCATTGCAGCTACGTGCCCAATCTCGAATCGTTTCAACATCATACGAAATCCTCTTTTTCTTATTTCCGACAATTTCTTTTATGAGCACGTAATAAGTACATGTACACGTGTAAATATGCAAACAAACGCCGCTTCTCTCACTTACAAATTTCCTGACCGATTTAGAATTTTCGTCAATCAGAAAATTGTAGAAAGCGCAGAAATGATAATCTGATGATCTTTGTCAGAAGAAAATATAGAAATTAGACGCGAAGAATAAGAGAATGAGATGGGTTCGAGAACGTACAAGCGAATTGTCTGTTTGTTCTCTTAATGAACATTTATTGTAACGATTTATTGTAAATTTAAAACGGTAACTGTAATATTTTTCAGCGATACGATTATCTTGCCCAGAGTATACGGTTACGTACACCCGATACATCCAGTGGCGTAATATTTGCCTTGTTTCTGTTGCGAAAGTATACCGAAAACGCTAGCTGTAATATTCGCTTGGCCAGCAAATATTTCAGTTATTGAGCGCGAAATTATGCGGCCACATACCATTTGTTAAGCGAGGAATTATGAGGCCATAAAAATGACATCTTTGCGCAACTTTGTGTATCTTCGTTTCAAACAAAGAGAGAGAGAGAGAGAATTGCCGTTTAAAATTGTTATATATGAACATGATATAAACGACATAATTGTTAATTATATTTTTATGATATAGCTAGAGCTCATACGATAGCTAAAGTTTTTATGGGCATGATTTCTAGCTGCTTTTGTAACCATTTATTCATGTAAAGAATATACGCAATACGCGATATATGACGATGATATATATAATCAAGCGCATAATCATATAGTCAAGTTTTCAATATACGTAAATTACTTATTCGAGATATGAAGTTTTATAATTAAATATGCGATAATTTTTAAGTTCAAATAAAAATTCGTACAAAGACTTGATTTCGAATTTGTTGAACAATTTGTCGATAAATTAAAAATTAAATGTCTTTTATTCAATTTATTAGTTCTTCGTACGATAAATAATTGATTATTGTTGCATTTCAATCAACTACAATGGACGATGATTTAATCGCCGAATTGTTTTATAAATTTTTCTCTTTCGATGCAATAATTCGCATTTTTGCAATTGTGGACAATCGCAGAGTGCATAGTTATCATTGCACTTTCCATTATGATGTAGCGCGTATCGGCTTTAAGATAAGATGACAAAAGCAGAAATTGATATAGCTCCGCATGTATGGCTTTTGATGCTATAGTCGTACGAAAATAAGTCCTATGTTTATTTGCAATAAAGGCTCAAGATGCGCCTTTCCGTAGAATTAAAAATTGAAATGCGTAAAAAGTTATATTTAACTGAATATAATTCCACGTAACTTTTTCAAGAATTTAAAGAAAAAATTCACTTTTTATAATAAAAAAAATTAATTATTACGTTCACATCCACGATACATCCAATATATTTAATCTTTTCAAATTCCCTAAAGCTTAATAAGTTCGATTAGTTGCATCGGCTGCATAAATATTCTAGAAAGTTCCGTAGAATTGTTTCGGATTATCTTTTCAGAGAAAATTTATCTGATGTAAGGAGTGATAGGGAACAGACTTATTTTTCGAAAATTTTATGAAAAATTCTAACGGAGTATAGTAAGTTCTAACGGAGAGGATAAAATTTTCTAGGCTTTTGTTAGTTGGACCCTTAGAGATAAAAAAAGTTCTGAATAGTGAACACAATTTCACATCTTTAGATTTTTAGTGATTAAGGCTCGAAGTTATAGTCGAGTATCAATACTCAAAAACTCAGTACTTGATACTCAGTTTCTAGATTTCAGCCATTTCATTGATTGAAATCTGGAAACTGAGTATCAAGTACTGAGTAAGTTCGAGCCTAACTGTCGCTAAAATTTCTAAAATTGTTTTAACGTTAGTCAGCCGATGCTCATATAAGGGCGTAGACCTTTGCAGAAAACAGAAAAGCAGAAAGCCAATCAAGACTCTCACTTATAGTATGTATTGGTATATTTAATGCTTACAATTAGTATGAGTGAGAGTTCTGATTATTTTTTTTTTTTACAGTCATGGAGAGTCTGAAAACAACCTGAACTGTTATATTTTGGACAGGTTTGTTTCTCGGAAATTTCAAAAGAAGCTCTAACAGGGTAGGGCAAGTGGAGGGGATAAAATTTCCAGGTTTGCTCTTTAACCTTATTGGTTAGACCCTTAGGAAAGTGAGGATAGTTTCAGCTATTAGATCTTTTAGAAACTGCAGTCAATTCAGCCGTCTTAGTCAACCGGTGCGGACATATAGCGGAAAACGACCTGAAACCGTCGTGAATAGTGTCCCTGTCGCGAATGCACTATGTTGCAAGAAACCCGTTATCGAACGGACTAAAAGTGGCCTCTTCTAGATTCGGGTTCCGGCAGCGGGATTTTGCCATTTCTGATTATTGTAAGCCGTAATAATCATAAAAGGGCAATACGCGAGAACGGATTTTTCAGTTCTCAAAAAAAAAAAATAATAATAATAATAATAGTGTTAGTTTTCTGTTTTCTATGAAACTTGTAATTTAATTTTTGCGCAAAATGTTATGAAAAGTATGCTGGATATGACTATTCTAAATTTTCGGTTACATTTACAGTTTTAATAATAATAAAGTCTTGAATTATAAATTTATAAACGGAAAATAAAATTTCTTTCCCTTTCAAATTAAATGATAAATGTTCTATTATTTACTTTATAAAAAAAAAATAAATAATTTTATTTACTTCAGTTTCATATGCCAACAGCGGGACTTCGTTTACAATTGTGTTAACCATGCTCGTTCTTACTATTATTAATCTAAGTAACTATCTAAGTAACTAATCTAAGTAACTTATATACCTACTAGATTAGTTTATATTTTATAGCCATTCTTTTCTATATTTATCTTTTCTTTCCATTTTTTCCTTTTCTTTCCATAATCTCTTTAATACTTTTCCTTTTTCTTTATCCAAATTATCTTTCCATATTCTTCTTCTCTTATTTCTTCCTAGTTCATTGAACCATTTCTTTATAAAATCGCATTCTGCTTATTATTTACTTTATGTATTATTTTATATTGTATATAAATAATTATTTATTAATAATGTATATAATATATATAAATTATAAATGTAATTAATAAAAAAAATATATATATATATAAGTCGGATAATCTCGATACATAGATGTAAGATATAACTTTTACTCAGGAGCTATGACTTCTATATCGTCGCTCGGATTTTGTGCGAAGGACCGAGTTTTCAACCTTTCTTCCCTTTTCTTTCTTTCTCCCTCTCTATCTCTCTTTCTTTTTTTACTCGTATAACAAAAGAATCTCGAATCTTTGAAAAATCGAAGTCTTTTCGGTCTTCCGAGTCCTTCGAATATTCGAAACTTCGAAGGATCCTTTGTCACTAAATTCTTCGAAGGTTCAAATATTCGAAGGTTTCAAAAAGTAAAAACCCTGGTCAACCTCTGATCCAAACGTGCCTTTTGCTCTAGGGATAGGATCTCCGTTAATTTTCTGTGCAGGGCTTTTTCCCTTGAAGCTATTTTAATTCGCTCGGGCGAAATGCTTCGGAAGATTCACCACAATCTTCTATGCTTCGCGCGCAAGGCGCTTCTAAGCACGCAGGAGGAAATTATTATTTTATTATCCACTTTTTGCCCGTGAGAAGACACAATCAAGTTATCGCGAGCAGTTTTGACATCGGCGGCCGTTTGAAACCTTGGTATCGTCGTCGATAGAACGCATTAGCATCGACTAAATTAGCAATCATGCGCGAAGTGTGTGCTTGCACGCGGTATGCAAGCGAGACCGTCGTGTCGCATTCGTATCTTCCTGAGTACGAATATTAGACGCGTACCTGCTTCCTAATGCAGATATTTTGCATGACAGTGGCACGTGGACGGTCACGCACATCCATCCTCGGCAAGGATGGCGTGTCGGAGTGCTCCGTGCCGCGGATTGCTGTTTTACCAGAGAAATTAACGTATCAGATGATTTTTACGACGAACTTAATTACCCGAGAATTTCCGTAATTGCATTGTACGAATCCCCGGCTTTTGTCGCAGAACTGGTTATGCTAATTGTGAATAGCTGCTCTTCTGCAAACTCGTCGTAAAATTTTTGCGATTTAATATTCTATAAGGTGGAGTATGTTAAGTACAATATGTGTCTCAAAGGGAAATACATTAAACGAACGAGCCAATATACACGAGTAAATATATTAAAATGTTGTTTTTTCTTCCAGAGAACATTTAATCACGGTGACGTTTATTTTGCAATATTTATTTTGTGTGAAATTATTCGAGAAGCAAGCGAGAGGTGATAGAAATTTCTTCCTTCGGCCGGATCGTTACGTGAATAATAAATAACGCCATTCAATTATAATGATGAAGTATATTTGTATGGGGGACACGAACTTTCTGGATTCCGTGTATTGTCCCTGATCCGTAATCGATGATACTAAAGCGGACTCTTCGTTTTCCGTGTAGGTACTTCTCGAAGCGAGTGAAATTGATTTTCAGCGCGGCGCGTAACTCGTTTAGTAAGATTTCGCGTGTTCCGTGAGAGTAATGTGCTCAGGAGCATGCATATTACTTTCACATTTCACCTCGGCCAACTTCGGCTCGAAAGCTCTCGTATGTGTGTGGCAAGCAAAAAATTCTTTTTCAAAATTTAATCTTTACAATAATCCCGCTGTGTTCCAATCGCGAATAATTAGTGCTTCGTAATTAAGCTTATTATTCATTATTTATCGTATTTCATTGAATTATTCTGGGACGTGAATCGCGTTGCTGAGTGACAGAATATTAAAGTCCGTATAAATAATTGACAAGGGAAACGCATATTATAAATTAAAGCGCATATATGTATATGAATAAAAAATTATTTAAAAATAGAAGATAAATAGTCGTTCAGTGCGTTTAATGCGTTTAAAAATAATTGTTTGTGTTTATCAAAGTTTAATGTCATATGATCTTATATATATATATTATTTTGCACATTGCTTTACGTCGTACTTATTATGATTCTGTTATACTTTTATTGTTTGAAAATAAAGAATTATTTTATCATGGAAAAAGTATAGATATAAAATGTATAAGTTTTTCTATTAAATATATAAAACATGGTTTATACTTTGAAAATACATTTTATATTTTATAGCTGTAATTAATTACTGAGACAAAGTACGTTAATGAAAAAAGTTATGCATTTTAATGTACAGTACTTAAATCAACACTATATTTTTTTACCTTTAATGGCACGACTGTCGAACAAATAATACTCGAAGCCACAAGTTCGATTAAAAATAGAAATTCAATGAAAAGTTCGCGAATAATTTACAATTATTATAATTGAGAAAAAAATTTACGTGTGGGCGCCAAATTAAGTTAGGTAGGCCACGTGGCACATTTCGGTTCTTGGCATCGATAAAGAGGAAAACGATTCTAAGGTCACCAGAATCGCGACGGTTATAGCATGAATATTAATGGTATCTTTCCATTTAGAATTTATTATTTAGCACTATATCCAGAATTTTCCTGGATATTCTTTCGTTTAGATTGAAGATGTGCTCGTGAAAAATGATTGGAATCTTAAATCTAAAAAGAAATAAGAATTTTTGCCGTCATGAACATATGGGACATAAATTTCACTTTCTTTCTGGTTTGAAAAAGTGAAAACTAGATTATTTTAGGGGAATATTTTTAATTATTGAAAGTCTAGTCTATTAATTCGCAAGAATCGCGAGAAAATCGCGAGAAAAGCTCTTGAGATAAACGATTTAGAGTGTATTTACGATTATTACAGCATTACAAATACAACTTTTTTAAAAACTGGTTGAGCTAATCCGTAAAATTGAGTGCTAATTGTTACGGTACTGTTGGCGATGTGCACGAGCGTCCTGCAAAAATCCCTGAAAACATCTAAATTTAGCAATTCGCGTATGCATATAGCACCAAGCGTCTTTCTATTTATAGAGCCCGCATCGCACGTGTGTGCATGTGTACTCGACAATAATCACATTCGACCGTACTATATTTGTGACATTGTGACTTTGTCCGGATCGATCGGTTCTGAATTTTTACAATAATATGCGGAGAGAAATATAAAGAGAAAGTCTTGATAAAAATAAAAGTATTGCGACAGATTTCGGAGGAGGACAAAGAAAGTTTTAATATAAAATGAGACAGATAATAAGCTTTAAAAAAATTTTCTTTTTTAGTTCAAGGTCCGTCTTTTCCCTCCGGATTAATCCACCACTTTTTTCCCGGTAAATAGTTGAACGTTCCCCACTTTGCCAGGCGGGGCCACGCGTGTCGCGATACTTAAATATTAATTCGCCTGACGGCGTAATTATACCAGAGGAAAGCCAGCGCGGTGACATAACGAACGTACCGTGTATTACGTGCATGTCACTCGCGTTGTCTCTCTCTCCCATTGCATCACTGAGTTTATCGACAAGTCGCGCAAGAGCATCCGCGACATCGGACACAGACAGCGTCGTCGTCGTCGTCGTCGTCGTCGCGAATAATTGATAACGAGAATAATTCGCTCGAGTTCTTTAATATTTTAATCCCTCAGATGGGAAATACTCGAGACCGCCGTAACAACCGCCACCGACTCCTCTCCCTCGTTCCTTATCTTTTCCTTTCCTCTCGCTCTTTTTTTTTTCCCCGCCTTACGAACGCATTAACGTTGCATAATAGTCCGCTCCGTCGAACGCGAGCGACGCTGAATTTCCGAAGGCGTTGCAAATTCTTTTTCCGCGCTCGGCGACGCGATCGCGAAACTCACCGCCTTACTAAGCATCGCTGCTAGATATTTTTATCGCACGATATACACCGCATACAATAATGCCCCGCGATGATTATAAGTGTGCGCGCGTGTCGGTGAATGCGTTACGTGATGGTGATACAGTGATTCTCAGACCGCGATTGCAGATATCTTTCCGACGCGGCGGATGGTTTCCAGCCACTGGAACGTGTAATCGATCTCTATATAGTTTGCGATCGGACAATATTAGATTTCTCACTGACTCAAGTTATAAACTAAGGTTATAAATAGCTTTATTCACGTGTGTAATAAATCAAAATAAATCTTCCCTCCGATCTCTCTAGCTCGGCGTCTCTTCTCAAGAGTTCGAACACGAAATTGTAATGTACAATAAAAAATACGACACCAAAAACCAGACCGTATATACATATCTGAAAGTAACGCGAAATGTACAGCAAAACGTATATTTTCCTCGATATTATACTTTCATACAGGAAGTTATTCTTTGAAAAGACTAATACAGGGTCGATTGCGCGTCTCATTTTAATTTACAACTTGTAAATCACAACTTGTAATCGTGACACGTATATGTATTTCCAATAATGCTAAATTAATTCTTTACTAACTTGTTTGCGATGACGCGTGGCTCCGTGCTAACGCGAGTGATTAGTAACGGAAGGGTCCTGGTTTCAAATCCCAGTGGCTCCTCATTTTTTCGGACCGATTGGAGACTGACTCCTCTTTTGGAGGAGAAATCAGGCTTTCCATAATCGGTAGGCTAAAGAAGGGAAGATACAATAGACTTAATTTGAATCTGAATGCCACAGCCCTCCCCCCCCTTACCAGTATCAACTACTTATTTAGCATACACGTGGCAATATGCTGCAGTAATTATTTTAACTGATAAATATTTATTCATTCAACAAGGCAAACAATTTTTGTTATTTATTATGTTGTATGAAGAACATAATATCGGGAATAATCGCATTGATATTAAATAAATATCAAAGCGTAGATAGCGTTAGTTCTAATCATCGGTTAGCCATAAACTTGAGACGCGGAACGTGTCTCAAGGATATCGTTTCGCTGAGTCTGCACGATTACGTTGTATGTTATCAACGATTAATGTTTTCTATGCAAGGCTAATAATCAAGAAGAATCTCCATGTTTTTACACTTGATCTTTGATGCAGTCATAAGTCTTTTTATTATTGAGTAATACTAGACAATTGATGGGTATATTAATCTTTTTATGTTAATGCTAAAGACTATAGCATTTAGATCGGCAGCGCAAGAAACTTATTTACATTTTTAGATGTATTTATGTGAAAATCAGCTCGTAAATGAGCTTTGTACAGAAGCAGTCGAAAGTTTCTTCTTTCTTCCTTTTGAATTAGGTAGAAAATAATACACGATGTGTATAATCACGATTATCTTATAGCCTTCTATTTTAGAACAATAATTTACTTGCTTTCTAGTTTTGCAATTTATCTACATTCAAGAATTTGCGTCTGTTTCGATCTTTCAACATTTCTCTTGATTGATTTCAATTTAGCTGCAATTAATTCGATACTGCGAATGCGTAGCGATTAACGATATTAACAAAACGATTCATGGAATCGTGATAAAGAGTGTACTTATTAAACAAAGACTTCCTCGCGCGTGTGAGGATTTCTCAAACCAAAATACACGCTCTCAATGCCTGTCGAAAATAGCACAGAACGAAAATGTATCCGAAAATAAAAGCAACAATGTAAAACGTACTTTTATGTATATGCTTTAATTTACGTTATTTACATATTTCTCGGTTCAACACGACTTTTTCGTAAGACGAAGAGTTCATGGACTCGGGATCCCCGCGTTGTCACACGGCGACGGCGATTATTTTTTCCCCGCCGCCGATCGAGATGTGTACCGGCGGGTAAACAAGCCGATCCGATGAGTGTAGTGTCTAAATATAAAATCGCAACAAATCGATATCAAGCGTGCCCTCCTCCGCCGTGCACAATATTAAACCGATAAACCCTGGAACGGATATCTGGAGCGACTCGTGCCGCGCGGTTCATCCGGGTGTTTCTGGAGGTAGTCGAATGCCTTAAAGAAGAGATTACTGCACGAGAGAGTGTGACGCCGCGTTGATCTTATCATCGTGTGTGTCCCCCACGGTTCCTTTCGTGTATCAGGTCTTACATGGAAGCGCGATAAAAAGACGTGAAAGGAGCGTCACGTGTCTATCGCGAACAATGACAGTGTCCGGCGGGTGAAATCGTCGCGTGATAATGAAAGAAATAAAATATTCGTCGTAGTTAAACATTTCTTGCGTCAGAAGATTATCCTCATCAATGCGGACGCAGATTCGGAGCATACGTTTCGAGAATGCTCGCTCGCTTTCCTCTAATTCGCGGAAGACCTTCCGGGCTACCGGTTTCTGCGGAGGAGCCGGGGAATTCCCGAAGATGTTCATCTCTCGATCTCAACCGCGGCAACAACAGAGAAGATGCTTTTGATGCGCGATGAATGGAGCCTCCTTGTCGGCCGTGCCCATCCGTTCGATTTCCTCGCTCATGCTGCTTGCGACGCGACGCGGCGTTTCCATATTACCTCAATTAATTGAGGCAGCGGTTGCCGCTACCGTTCGACGCAACTTCTCCCTATCAACTATCTCTCTCTATCTCTCTCTCTCTCTTTTTCCCTCTTCCTCTCGAGGTGCACACGTGTACCGCCCCACACGTGCCGCGAGACAGCCACGGCCGCCACGAGTAGAATGGTGGAATGTATGTAGCGCCGAGGCAGTACGGTACCAAGTAACGGTTGCGCCACGGTGTACCGGCCACGCGATTCCTCCTCCCGTGTCTGCCCTCCCTCCCTTCCTTCCCGCCCGCTCGTTTTTTCGTTAACGTCGCGAAGGGCAGATCCGACGGCCTGTTTGTGCGATTGTTGGCCACGTTACGGTGACTGCGGCACGCAACTCGCCAGATTCTTTTGTCTTATTGTTAGACGCTAATTAATCTGCGACTGTGCGTTCGTCAAGAACCTGGTAAGGAAAGGGGAAAAAAAAAAACGTTTTCTCGCGGAATAATTAATATCCTTCAATTACCATTTGCGGATTATATCCGCCTCGATATTTTTGCAAAGGATAATTCTCTTTTTGTTTTAATTACAATGTTCAGGAATTTAATGAAGAAAAAGTTCCTCCGTATTATTACATTTAATTTATCGAACACACGCTGCCGACTCACTTTACTCGTGGCATAATAAAATTTTATTTGTCCGTCAAGATGGAAATATCGAAATTTTGCGATAATGTTTTTTATAATTCAGCGGCACACCGCAAAATCCGTAAATGACTTCATTCATAATTACTAATTAAATTTTCGGACATTTTTCAATTCTACAAAATCGATGTTGAAAGCTATTCCACGTTTTACATCAACGTTTTTCATTGGTTTCAATATCAGCGTGGGGCCGTATTGATAAACGGATGATACAGTTAAAAAAACCGAATGTTTTACCGCGCGACAGAAATTCCTCAGTCACGAAGGGCAAAAGTTCGGGCGCAACGCTCCGTTGGCGCGATCGACCGCGGGGGACGACCGGGGTGGAAGGAAGAGATTTCTCGTACACACTGCTATCACGTGTACGCACACATGTACGTACATACAGACGCACAGACAAGCAATGTTGTGCATACACGCGTAGTCGAGCCGGCGTCGCGGCCGGCGAAAGAAAGTAGTCGGTCCCGTTACGAAATAGCGAGTGAATGCCGACTATCTGGGTCAGACAAAAGCGGAACTTCCGCGACGATGTGCCTCGCGATCGCACCGCGTCGCGTTCGTGGAGCACGCCCGTCGCAAATTAAAAATGATAACGGCGAGGAGTAGATCTTTTTTTCCTTCTTCTCCCTCTTCGGCTCTCGTCGGTCCGAAGAAGGAAGACATCCAGACGGCCTCGGCGAAACCGCGGAATTCGACAAGATCTCGATTTATTATGTAATAAAGCCGGAATGACACGAAGCACACCGGAGGGGCCTTGAGAGCCGTCTTGGAATTCGAAGCGAACGCTGAATCGTCTAATCTCGCTTTCTCAGTCATAAGATAACGGGAATCGACGCCGGCAAGGAAGAGAGGAAAGAGGAGGACGGGAGGCAATTCTCGTTAAAAATTCCTTCATTTTATTTAATCTAACGCATTACGAACGCGGGGAGAAAAATACACCTTTGCGCCTCGGAGAAACACGAAAATCTGCTCCGCGCGGCGCTTCTCGCCGCGGCGCGGTGGCCAATTTCGCAAATTGGCATCCCGGGGCACCGCGGGATTACGGTACACGTCCTTCCCCGATTGTTTTTCCCTCGGTGCAATCGGGCACCAGAAAAAGGGAACTCATTATTCACGCGAGCGAGGGGGGGGGGGGAGCCGGAATGCCGTTCCGAGGTAACGGAGAAGGCGAAACTCGCGTCGGCTTCGAAGGAGGCCGGCCAACTCGATTCGGAGGCGGTTCGGCGAGCTAACGAGAATCGGTCGTTGTCGTCGAGGTGCCCCGTCCTCGGGGAGGGCACACGTCCCCGCGAACTTGACTCGTGCCTCCGGCAAGTGGGTCATTCCGCGTCCGTGAGTGCCCGGCGCGGGGATGGGCGCGGGCGCGGGTTGCGAGTCGCGTGCGGTGCACCCACGAGTTCGCGATAATCGCGAGGTACAGGTACGGAGGTACGTGGCTAGGTACACGCGCCGCGCCGGTGCGAATCTCCTTCGCTACCTTGACATGCATTCTCTTTCTCTCTCGCTCGCGGGCTCTGGCAGTCAGGGCCGGGGACGCCCGGAACGAGCCCGGGTCTCGCGGACCTCCGCGGCACCACGTCCGCGTATTCGTGTGCTTTCACCGACTAATCACCTGTTCTCAATTCTCGTTGGTACCGCGATTACGCAATGTTCTTGAGAACCATTCTGTTCTCTCGAAGAAACGTTAGTTCGCCTATACTGAGAGAAAAATATGGTTGTTTTTGGCCTCAACCACAATTTTGTAATATTTCTAACGATAATTAAAATAATGATCCATATAGTTAAGTTAATCATATTTATCGTTAGAAATATTACAAAATTATGGTTGAGGCCAAAAGTAACTATATTTTTCTCTCAGTATAGCTGCGGTTCGAAGGCTATATTCCGATTCGTTTGTAGATCAGGATTATTTGTCTAATGATAATTTATCTTGCCACGCTTGAAAAAGAACACTCTGAAGCATGATACATTAACGATTTTTAAAAACTGCAGCTTGAGGTAATTCTGAAGCACTAATCTTCTGAGATATTAATTAAATCTTGAATTATGCGATTCGTTAAGCTACGTGTCTTATTATGTTCTTGTTAAGACGAGAATTTTTTTAAAAGAAGACCTCATTCTAATGATAATAGATGCTTAAACCGTTAAGAATAAATCATTTAACATTACGATTTCTACGACGAAAGATTAAGCCGGAACGGTACAAGAGATTTGTAACACATGGATTGTAATAAACATCAGAGATTTCAGCATGGTCTCGGTGAGATCGCATTAACCCTCCACCGGTGATTTCCTCTCGCGCCGATTCAGCCGGATCTCTCGTTGGATCGTCCGGATCTCCTTTCGCCGCTTCTCTACCGAGAAATGGATTTCTCTCTTTTGGCGTAAAAAAAAAAAAAAAACAGGGGAAAAAGAAAATCCGCGGAAGGATGTAGAGATGCGAAGATGCAAAAGTGAAAGTGGCAACGCCGTTGATAATTTCCGTAACAGAATCGTGACCCACTTGCGCCGTAGCCGCAATCTTGAGATTCCCATTTTTTGCCTCACCACCGAATGAGTCAACGAAATGAACACGACGGGGGGGATAGTTTTATTAGTCATCCTTTCCCAACATATTATAGTCACGGGGCCGTTCTCTTAAATCCCCACACCGGAAATCCTATCGCATATTTTTCATTGATTTCGATATGGAAATAGCATAGTTTAGGATTACGGAAGAATTTTGAAAATTATAAAAATGTATTACATATGTATCTCTCTCTCGCTCTCTCTCGATTGTCCGTGAACTTTGTGACCCACTTAATTACTTCGCAATAAGGAGAATAGATAATAAAGAAACAAGATAAGCAACAGATAAGCGAGGAACAGACAAAAGTATAACAAAGATACACGTGTATGCAAAAGATACCGCGCGAAGCCGTCAACTTGACGCGACATTGCTCGTTGGATGATAGTCACTTATGACTGGAAATTGGGGTAAGAGATCGCGATTAGTCGACGATCAGGTCGACGTTGCACCGTGGTAGAAAGAAAGCTATGCTTCTGGGACACTCCGTGCGGATGTGCTTCGCGCGCGGTTGGCCTCGACGTGCAATTTCACGCGCAGCCTCGACGCTGGGGCCCGCGTAGCCACCCGGTGTCCGGCGAGGACGGAGACTCGCGTGTGTTCTGGGTGGTCCCCGGAATCGGTCGCGGATCCCAGCTGTTCCCTTGGAATTTTCTCACACGCAGATGCCCGTCGTGCCTGCAACGTGCATTATTAATTTTTTAACGTATCCTTCGCGAGCAAACGCTTTAAACGCGAATACATTTAATCGAAGTCGATTCACCGCGCCGCGAGAGCGAGGGAAATATTTTCTCTCATTTATTCACCTCCCGTCATTATTCACAGTGCCGTTCCGAGTAGTACGGGCAACGTCTGCGTTTTTCCTCGCGGCGAATTAAAACTGCAACGAGCGCTTCCCGCACTTGGCGCGATCGGCAGTAAACCGCGGGACCGCGAAAGAAATAAACAACGATAAAATCGTTATTATGCATTATTTACTGGTCATTATCGTTGCCCGTCTGGCTTCTTATCGCTCGCCGCGCGGTGGATACAGTTGTTCCGCGAATTATGTAACGCTGAAACGTAATCGCTCTGCCGCTGAATACATGAATGCCTAAAGGCCGCGGCTTGAAAACCCGTGCGCGCCGCTTAGCGCCGCGTATATATTCACGTAATTCTCGTACTTGGTTTTTCTTTTCCTTCATTTCGAAGCGCATATGCATTAGGCACGCCTGCTTTAATTACGGACGACATGTGTCCCGCCGCTATGCGAAACCGCGATAAACGTGCGCTCCGTTTCGGTCTCACGGACGGCGGCGAGTCGCACCTGCCGATACACATATTGGCGTATCGCAGGTGCCTCGTACGCTTCGCGTGTTGTCGCGCGGGTTGTCGAATGAGCGGCATTCCATTCCGCTGAAAACCGTCTTCTCCTCTCTGTCTTTTTTTCCTTCATTCTCTCCGCCTTTTACGCTATCCCTGCACGCGGCAGCGTCGCGAGGGAGAAAAATGAATGCCAGGAGCATCTCATTGTCTCGCGAGAAGCCTTGTCAGCCACGCGCGCGTCACAACGTCCGCAGTCTCTCCCGCTCTCTCTCTCTGTCTCTCCCTCTCGGCGTCTGGGAACGGCGCGCTGACAAGTCGCGCGTCGCCGAGGAACGCGAGCGTCGGGCAAAATGTGACCGTTAGGAATCAAGAAATCGTTAATTACTCTGGTTCAGCCGTTAGACCACACTCGGTCGAAGCCTACGCCGAGTCCGTTTTACTGGGAGTCCCCTTCGCAGTGTGTGTTCCCACTTTTCTCGAGCGAAATGCGTCGTCGCGCGGAAATGCGCGAGAATATTTCGGGCTTCAGTTGCAATTTCGAAAAACATGATTGTTTTCAGCATTTATGCTTCCTCAGTCTCTCTCCCGCGTTCGACTGGATCACCGGGTATAATTTGCAGTGTTTTCGCGATATCAAGTTTTCTTTTTTTACATAATAAAATAAATATATAATGTAATGTTATATTATAAAATATAAAATAAATATACATAGTATAATATTATATTATAAATATAATGTTATAAATTATTTTACATAAAGATCGCTTTGCGGTATGCGAGCGGAGATCCGCAACGATCCTGTCGAATCGCCAGGATATAACGGAAGTCATAATCAATCGAGTAGTATTGAATACTTTTCTTTCAACGAATTCGTCGTTTTTCTGTTACAGTAAATCTAGCGGACAACGGCAGCCAGAAAGTGGATATGACACACTTCGACCTGCTGAAAGTCCTTGGCACCGGAGGTAAGAGACTATTTCAATAAAACGCGGCCCTGTAACGTCCGACAACATTTGTATCAATATGTGGATCGTAATTTGTATAATATCGATAATACTCAAGTTATTTGTAACGGTAATCATAACACTCGGTTCACTTGTAACGGGCACTGAAATATTTGAACCGTTACAGGCATCAAATTTTAAATAAATGTTTCTCTGTTACATAGCGTTACATATCTAAATTAATTTCCGCTTTTAGATTCTTTTTACGGCACTATTGCCTCAATGTCAGAATATTTCTCGATATCCGTTATTACAAAGTTATTTTTAAACTGCAACTCGTGTGTCACACTTTTAATATCGATTGTCTCGTTTTCGTACAGCTTATGGCAAGGTCTTCCTGGTGCGAAAGAGGACGGGTGCTGACGCCGGACGGCTTTATGCCATGAAGGTGCTGAAGAAGGCCTCCATCGTGCAGAAGAAGAAGACGACNGAGCACACCAAGTCCGAGCGGCAAATTCTGGAGGCTATCAGGGACAGCCCGTTCCTGATAACCTTATATTACGCGTTTCAAACTGACGACAAGCTTTGTTTGATCTTAGGTGAGGCTCGAGAAACTGAAATTACAGAAAAATAAAATAAACAAATCTACCAATAACAAAGAGAGACAAAGGATAAAAAAAGAAAAAAAAAACATATAACGTATGTATGTACGCGTCACAAGTTAACTGTTAGTTTCACCAATTAAATAATTGAAGTTAAAATATAAATAAGATAAATATAGAAATAAGATAAATATGGAAGTAATATCTTTCCTTTGCAAAATAATTTTTTAAACAAATGATATATATATATTACAAACCAAGTAAAAGATATTTTATATATCTTTATATATGGATAAAAGAAGATTCTGTATATATATCTATCTATATATACAAAATTTCAAATTTTTTATATTACGGATCTTAAGGAAATAACAGAGGGATAAGCTACTAGACATCTTTCATATATCTTTCAAGTCCCCATTAACTTACATACAATCTTACTGAATGTTCTTGGTGAGACAGATTGTAGATGGAAGTGAAGTAAAAAAAAAAATTAAAATAAAAGATGATTCTTCTCTTTTATTTCGTCCGTCGCATGTATCAAATGTCACCGCGAATGACGCGCAACGAAGAAAAATTTGCTCTGTTTCTTCTTCACGTACCTGAGAATATAGAACCTTGAAGAATATGCAAGATATTTTTTTCTATTTCCAGAATATGTCGCTGGCGGTGAAATGTTTACGCATCTGTATCAGCACGACTTCTTCACGGAGGATGCCGTACGCTTTTACATCGGCGAGATTATCTTGGCACTAGAGCGTCTTCATGATGTACGTATGAATATAATAATGTTATATGCACGCGCGCAATCAACAACGAGATTTCCCTCGGCGGGAAAAGTAATCCGCGAACGAGCTGGACGGAGATAAGTTAAACCGAATTTACATGAATTTTGTTTGATGTTGCAGCTCGGCGTAATCTATCGGGACATCAAACTCGAGAATATACTGTTGGATAAGGAAGGGCATCTCGTGTTAACGGATTTCGGTCTCAGCAAAGAGTTCCTACCGCACGAGAGAAACGGCAACGCGCGTACTTACTCGTTTTGCGGAACTATCGAGTACATGGCACCGGAAGTGGTAAAGGCGGGCCCGAACGGCCATGATATCGTAAGTTGAGACCTTTCTACCATTTCATGTTTTTAACTCGCGTGTTATTTCATCCTTGTATCCGCTTTTGCAGTTCCTTCTCTCAAGTGGCAACAAGTTAATTTCAATCTGTTTTTTATCTCCCTGATTGTGCAATTAAATTATTACATAATACATGTAATAATAATTCAATTAATAATTTAAATAATATGTATATATTTTTAAGATTTTCTTCCTCTTAAAAAAATATACATAAAAATTATATGTGTATAAGTAAAGAATATAAAAGGAGATGTAATGCCTTGGATATAAATAACAGTAATATAGTCACGTATATACTCGTTTAGACGTATGTCTTACAATCGAAATGGCATTCTTACAGGCTGTCGATTGGTGGAGTGTGGGCGTGCTAACGTTTGAATTACTGACCGGTGCGTCACCTTTTACGGTGGAGGGCGAGAAGAATAACCAGCAGGAAATTTCGAGGAGAATATTGAGGAACGATCCGCCACCGATGCCGAGCCATCTGAGTGCCAATGTGAGCGATTTCATCACCCGTTTGCTGGTCAAAGATCCACGACAGAGATTGGGCGGTGGGCCGCGTGACGCGAAAGAGCTCAAGGAGCATCCCTTCTTCACGGACGCGGCACCGGGATTCACTTGGGAGGGTTTGGAGAACAAACAGATCAAGCCGCCTTTGGTTCCGAAAATTACAGACGAATTGGACACCAGCAATTTTTCAGAAGAATTCACGAAGATGAACGTTGCCGTCGACAGCCCGGCAGTCATTGATGAAGACTACCCTGATAAACATTTTAGAGTAAGCTTCCTTAATTTTTTTATCAATATTATTATGGACAAATATGTGGCGATTATAATCGTGAGTTTTATTAATTATTTCTGAAGAAATTTCTCACTCGAATGATTTTACAGGGTTATTCATATGTAGCGCCTT
Organism: Tetramorium alpestre; assembly: GCA_021460005.1. Taxonomy (NCBI): domain Eukaryota; kingdom Metazoa; phylum Arthropoda; class Insecta; order Hymenoptera; family Formicidae; genus Tetramorium; species Tetramorium alpestre. The sequence continues at coordinate 465,493 of JAJVSH010000051.1, forward strand.
CGATATTATTCACCGACAACGTGGTGAGCAGAGATATCTTCGGTGGCGAGGAAGGTACCAGTTCGCAGCGGCCTTTATTGTCTGATCTGCTCAACACGTGTTTCGAGGAGTCCACGTTCTTCCAGACATACGAGCTAGATCAAGCGGGACCAGCTCTGGGTGATGGCAGCTTCTCGATTTGCCGACGGTGCCGCAATCGCAAGACCCAGCAGGAGTATGCCGTGAAAATCGTCAGCAGGCGGGTGGATTGCACCCGGGAGGAGAATCTGTTGCGTACGTGCCAGCGTCACGCGAACGTGGTGAAATTGATAGACGTCCATCACGATCGGCTTCACACATACATCGTGATGGAATTGCTCGCGGGCGGCGAATTGTTGCAACGACCGCGGCCATTCTCGGAGCGGCAGGCGAAGCGAGTGATGCGACAATTGGCGTCCGCGGTACGATACATGCATTCGCGCGGCGTGGTGCATCGCGATCTCAAACCGGAGAACATAGTGTACGTGCATCAGGGCGAAGACTCGCAGGTGAAGATAGTTGACTTTGGATTCGCCAGGATGAAGAACAGCTGCGAGCCACTGCACACACCCTGCTTCACGCTCCCGTACGCTGCCCCGGAGGTTGTAGCCAATCAAGAGTACGACGAGAGCTGCGACATGTGGTCCTTGGGCACTATTCTGTACTTCATGTTGTCCGAAAGTCCACCCTTCCGCACGGATACGCCTAATGTGGCGATGCGCATAAAAACCGGTGAGATTAACTTCGACAGTGAAGCTTGGAGTCACGTATCTCCCTCTGCGAAGCAGGTAATGAAAGGATTGCTGATGATCGACCCCCATACCAGAATCACCGCAACTCTTCTGGTGAACCATCCGTGGTTGACAATGAACGACACGTCGATTCTCCCATCCCCAATAACGCCCGTCACTGACATCGTTCACGCGGACAACGGCGCGACAGCCGCCTGTTCTACTTCAGCCCACGAGCGCGAGGGTTTCCGATTGCGCGCGGTCGATGCGGCCAAGCTGGCACAGCGTCGCAAGCATAAACGTTCCAATTCCAGTTCCTCGATGTCGCGACCGTCTTCTTCCTCCTCTTCGAGTCCGTCGTCAGTTCAGTTGCTGCACGTAGCGAGCGCCACGGCGAGCGCTGCAAACACTTCCACCTCGTCACCGAGCGTCTTCGACTTCAACGACGAAGTTGTCAACGAGTACCTGAGTTCCCTGTCTTCTTCTTCCGATTCGAATTCCTCGATAAGACTTTCGCTCCTGCAGGAATTGGAGCGGACCGCGAAGAAGCGGGCCAAACGTAACGCCGACCATAATTTGTCGTGTCAGCAGGTCCCGTCGAAGAAGCATCATCGACATCGACACGATGTCGACAGCGAGGCCAGCGGTAGCAGTAGTAGCGGGCCAATGACGCGATCGCGGAAACGTAAACTTGAACAGATAATAAATTCGGACAGAGATATGAGGTCTGACAATTCTGCGGAATCGTTCGAGTCGTCCTCGCAGGCCGCGCATGACGAAGGGGATGTTCATAGGAGACATAAACCTGGCAAGAGGCCCAAACGCCTCGCCACGATTATAGTCGAGTAGTTTTCCTACTTATGCTTGGTCCAGTAACGCTCCAATGAATTCACACTTTGTTTCCTATGCATTTTACACGGTATACAACACCGCTGCCTTCTGCGTTCGTACCGAACGCAAACATTGCATCATTCCTATCTTACCAGAGTTTTAGAATATCGTACATAGATATATAACTAGCTGTAACATGACTATGCCATCCCATCTTCTCTAAAAATCTCTTGGTCCATTTTCTATCTAAATAATTATATAATTGAAAAGTGCATTCTTATGATGATGATTTAAGTATTGGATAGATACCAGACATGGACGTGTATAAAACGATATTATATCACTGTGGTCAGGGTCTCAACAAAGTATCAACGTTTCTCCGCGAGGATTTACGCAATATATATAGAATTTTATTTTTGTTACCGCTGTCAGAGAACGGGAGAAAGAGAGAAAAATGTAATTAGGCGGATGCGAGTAAGATGGTGAATCGTTTTGTTGCGTTAAACTGGGATTGACTGTGATTTTAGTGCGAGGACGACAAAAAAACGTTGTAAGTTATTATAACTTATTACACACTCCCGTTAAAATTTTCTTCCAACGTCACTTCTGCGACCGATAATCATAGGGCTAACGATAGAGACTTACTAGCCAATACGAAGAAAATTTTAGCGATTGATTAAGACGAGTGTATATGTGGTGAATGTGCCTCAAAAACTCATTTCATTATGAGTATATTAAAGATATTAATGTAGTAAAAATGACACGCGACTACGCGAAAATAATAAAGCAACTGTTATTACCAGTGGTACCTCAATAACGAAAAAAAAACATTTAAAATATACGATTTGTTAAGAAAAGTTATATAAATGAAGCACTCTTTTACGAATAGTGTTATTGAGAATAATGACACATATTTATATAACTTGAAGAAAATTTTTTTGTTTATAATTATATATTAAATATTCTATTAATTTTTACAAGTGACTATAAAAAGAAATGACAATGTTTATCGATTAGATAATAAGTAAAATCGAAAAGAATTTCTATTCAGTATTTAACGTTTTTTGTAAGAAACCTCGTCACACTTGGATGTATTTGTGTAGTATTTGACATATGTGAAAATTTTGAGAATGACGGAAATGAATGAGTTGCGATAAAGCATTCAAAGCGCTATGAGAAAGTGAATTACATTTAATTAAGTCAGATTATAAGTTTGTGATCTAATGTGTTATCATTAATTCGTGTTATCATTGTAATTCCTCACAGTTGGAGAATCGATTGACTTGCGTAAGTGAAGAAATTAGTTTGCCTATGAATTGTGAACTATTTTTGTATTTATCCCCTTTTGTCATTTATACAACACTCTTCCAAATTTAAAAATGCAAAGTATGTGGGATGAAGATGATGAGTTTTATTTTCACATAACAGTTTTATTTTGACAAAATGGGAATTTACGAAAAAGAATAACACACTTCCGGCCTTGGATTTTCTTTTCATGTTAGATATCGCTGTGTTTATACTAGTGAGACGATTGTCTTAAACGATTGTGTAATAATTGCTGTGAGAGAGATAAAGTAACAAAAATGGTAAAGACTGAAATGCGGTTGTATATCAACTCAGGGAACAGATTCGCGTTAATTGAGTAACGTTTTGTGTTATCTTGTACGAGATAGTGTTATGCAGAAGAGTAGAATGCGTGCATACTTCTACCAAAGATGACTGAAGCGACACTCCTCTGTTAAACCAAATAAAAAGTACGGTGTGTAGCGGAGAGAAGCTATACGTGAGATATTATCGAATTTAACATGTATATATTAATTATACATCTACAACGCAAAAAGATGATGTAACAGATTATATATATAT